>DWAV01002961.1:0-10346 GCA_018231305.1 Noctuana lactifera | reverse complement strand
CTAGTGGCAAATTTCATGCGTGCTTCCAATAGTGCTGATAACAGTCGTTAAACCTAGTCGGAGGCCTTTTGGGCGGTTTGACAACATCCGACACGGACTGGCCACTAACCCGTATCTCCATTGGATCCGCATTGGAGCAGCGTGGTGGAGTATGCTCCAGGCCCTCCCTGCTTGTGGGGAGAGACCCATGCCCAGTAGTGGGACATAAAAAAAAGTGCTGAAGGCAATTGTACTAGTACGGCTTTAATAAATACTAATATACTTTAAAAATAAATATATTACCTATGTACTATTTAAATAAACTTGCATTACTTAAGTATTAAATGAATGTCTTTAAATCTAGTATAAAACGTAGGGACCGTTTTCACAAAATAAAACCAGGAGTTCCGGAATGTCTTAACGATATCAACGTGACATGGCCCTCGGGTTTTCCGATACATACGATACGAGTAGGTACGAGTCGCAGCTCGAACATGACTTGCCCTTTAACGGCACCCTCTTCCAAGAAACATTTCAAAATATGTACGTTCTCATTACTTCATAGTAGACACAGCAGATATTCCTAATATAATATTACGTAATTTTATTAAATATAATTGTCTTATCTTAAAACAAATTACTTATAGGTTTATTATCATTCTATTAATACTGTAAAAATGAAATCAAACATTTCTATAGATTTCGAGTACATGTTGCTTATAAGAAGAAGTTCCGGAGAAAAGCAGAGTTCCACCTCTAATTGGGGGAGTGCCGCCCGCGCACCCGCCCGGGGCCTATCCCAGCCGCCTTACAGCTTAGTGCTGTAATAAAATAAGCAGTTTTTCCGATTCGACGTTTCATCTTGTCGCTTCGTATTCTGGAGGCAGTATTCGTTTGGAGAAAATCTTTTGCGGCGTTGTTGGTCTCTTGCGGATTGCGTGAACGAATTAGCTTTGGTTACATTTTGCACGAGGATAACGTAAATACTCGTAGGAGTAAAGGATTCGACTTACAATTAGTATGCGGAATTTTGTCCCGTAAGTACCCCTATATAAATATACCTACAATAATAAATTATTTTATTTAATATGCATGAGTTTTTAAACTGCAAGTTTTCTTGTCTTACAATAAGGCTAGCGAGGAGGGAAAGCTTTATTACAAGACTGTTAATATCGCAAAGTGACTTATTAATCATTCTAAAGCTTATTTAAGTGCTTAACTTAACTGTCCAAACAAAATCACTAGATCGCAGATACACGTACAACAATTAGTTATTTACAAGTGTGAAATTGTGAGTGTAGAGAGTAGAGACTATTTTATTAGTTGAATTTTATTTATCAAACATGATGTTGTGTTTATTTTCCGAAGAATGCAAGTACTTTAGGTGTACCAACATTCTGTACCCTGAAACATCATAGCTACGAGTACATAAACTACCTCTAAATAAAGATTATCAGGAAACAGTGACAGCCCGTGGGTACATATCTTCAAGTTGTGTTTTTCTTCATCTCTCTAGAGACATTATCCCGATGATTCTATAACAAAATTACTTGCTTGAAAGATGTTCAGGTTTTTTCCCCTTAGATTTATTTTGTTTTTGCGAAGGTAAAATTGGAACGTTGGAAAATAAATCTCAATCAAAGATATTTCTTATTTAATTCGTAAAATATTACGAGTTCTGGTAAATTAAACAAAGCGTTTATATTTATTTTTATGTAAGTATGATGCACAACACTAAAATCCTAAATTAAATTTCACTTCTGACTGCACCATCAGCTGTTAGTGTCAGATGATTTCATGTAATATTGAATACAATATTTTTGACTTTATATTTAAGAATTTTTATTTAGGGAAATATTTCGATGAGTTTCTGATCGAAGATATTATATTCCACAAACCAATAAATGGGATGTCCGCAGCAGAATACCGCGTCGAAATAGCCTGTCTGCCGAATCATGCAGCTAAAATACTGTGTGATTTATCTTCACGCTTCCGGCTTAGTTTAAGCGCACCTAAAGTTATTGTTACCTATTTTATAAATTTCTATACATTTTAAAAGTTTAAATATGACGATACTTCGTTTGTCACACTGGTCTGCGGATTCTTACTACAATTCTCAGTGGAGCTGAAGAAAGCTAAACAAACGATTATCAAGAATAGGCATCTTTGCGAATTTCGCCTACAGATTCTGTTATGAGGAAGATGTAACTTCCATACATACCATCTGTGTCGCCTCAATTAATTATAATTTTATTATGCTATCTTTATTTCTCTCTGTCTCTTTTCTTAATGTTTATCTCTGTGTAATAATTGCGTTGCTCTGCGGTGTAAATAAAGTTTGTTGTTTGTTTTTTTTTGTTTTTTAAACTTTATTACATTTCTAGTTGTTTTATGTTTGTTAATTGCTAGCCAAACAGATGCGGTAACATTGCACGTTTGAAACTCGGAAGTGAAGAAGGCAAAACGTTGCATTACACTTCGTTAGCGCACAGTGCGCTCACTCGCACAGCCTCACAATCATGAACGCAATTAACTCACTCAACTCAAGTACTTTGTCTCTGTGTTAAGTTTTATTTTACCTTTGCGTACTAATGAAGCTGTTTAATACGTCAAAGCATATAACCCCACGAAGAAGTGAAGAAAGAATGAGCAACATTAAAGCGCATTATATTTGTAGTACGTTTTCCAACATACTTAATAGGGATGATGTCACCGTTCTCATTTACTATAATTACAAAATATTATACATACATAATATAAAATTTGATAGTTTGACTTGTGAACTTATGATGTCATTATTTATATTGGTCCGTGGTTTAGTACCTACTCATGTAAAACGTACGAAGAATTTTATGTTTGACAAATCATTCAAAGTATTAGTAATTTTTTTAAATCTAACTACCTATCTAATTAACTTACATATTTATAAGTGCCTACTGTACCTATAATGCTGCTTATTACTTTAAATATAGGTGCATTTATTATTTATTTACCTTTAACGTATCTACATACATGCCTACATACCTACTCGTACCTCGAAGTGCTGATAAAGAAAAATAAAGGTTTAAACGTTTTAGTGTTTTTTTACTTACACATAGAATATTAGATAATGGATTAATAGTACCAGCTATAGTAAGTACAATAATAGAAATTCTTGCTAGGACGTTGGTTCGCACACGGTCGGTTTTAAATTTATTCATGATTCATGATTGTACTCTTCTAAACATGCGTAAATCTGTATGAATAAACCCGCCAAGCGTTAAATCGTTACATTTGTCTCATAATTTATAACGAAAACGTGTAACAGTTTCCATTGCATCGTGTCTAAAGTTAGGAAACTTCTCGAGGTTCTTCCAGTTTTGTTATTGTCGTGAATAATTTGGGCGCCAGTTCGTAGCGATGATGTGAAGGCGCAGATACAACCTCCGTAAATATACCTCCGGGAAATGTCTGAAAATTCTGCGAAAGTGACTACGGCATCGTATTTTCAGCACTCAGCGATTTCAGTCCACGTGACTGTTTTTTTTTAATAATAATAGGACTGGGAGGAAGTCCAAACTGTTTTTAGTGTACTTATTTTGTGTAAAATTGTAATAAAAAACTATGTAGATGTAACAACTGTGTGTTTTCTTTTGGTTGTACTGCTTATATCTGGGTAACCTGGGTAATTACGATATAAATATATAGCTGGAAGAACTTGTATGTTCCCTTGTATGTTGTATGTAACATACAAGTTAAGTCAGTCGGTCGTGAAGCAAGTCAAGTCGTTTCTTGTGTACCTATCAACTGGAGAGAATTTATTAAGAGATAGAAGATAAGCGTTTTGAACGGTAACGCGGTCGTGCTCATGTTTAGTGGATATTGGGTTGTATAAAACGTTGAAATCTATTTCCATTCATAAAAATATCGGAACGAGATTTAGGAGGCAGATAAGGTTTGCAGCAAGACGGGCGCGCCCATCGTGGGAAATATGAAAATTGGAAATGCTACGATACCGAGCCAAATAAATTCCAGCCCTATTTGTAAGCAGACCTGAATATTATGTTGTACCAGTATATTTCTGCTAGTAGGTACAATCTTTTTTATGACGGTTATGCGTATTCATTCATACATTTTGATAAGTAATGATAAAAATGGAATTAATACTGTAAGTAGGTACATTATTTACCTACAAATATTGTAATTGAAACAAATCCAATTTCAAACTCAATATTATTCTTCGTGGAAACGAATCACAACTATTGGATTATATATAAAACGTTTAGAATAATTTAGTTTGAAAATTGAGAAGGTTGCTATCTCGTCAGGATTAAACGAAAGCCTGTGAATGGTTGGTCCGGATGCGATTGTACGAGTTCTATATGTGTTTCTACGATAAACCCACTACACTCGTATAGTATTGTGTGAGAGTGGGCTCAGGGCGGGTCGGAACTCAATGTTTTGTCGGGTTGAGTTTAATACGTTTCATCCCGGGTGGCCGGGGGGTGGCTAGCGACTCGTGTAATTAGTATCGAGCTACTTTAAATCAATTAGATTTTGTGAGGCAACGGCATTTAAAAATCCTTAATTTGTTTTCAGTCTCGAAATTACTTCATTACCAGATGTGAGATGTGGAAAGATGAGTTAAGGGAATTAAAATGCTACCCAGTATACAGTTTAGGTTTTTAATGTTATATGAAATCGTTAGAGCAAAATTCTTTCATGGTCACTTACCTTACTTTAGGGAATTGTACTTACGTTAAGGAGAACAATACAGATTTATAAGTCTTGTTCAGAGAGAAAACCTTGATGTTATTTGAAGTTTTTATTTGTTAAGCAATCAGTTTCCAATTCACAATTAGTTTCTTTCAAGCAGTACGTTCGGCAGACTCCCGTTCGCACGGATGCTGGCTGTCGAGATGCGTCGAGACATCGACATCGACGGGACGACAAACAAAGTAGCCGGATGGAAATTGGCAAGGGGACCGCTAGTCACGACCGCTCAGCGCTTTTAAGATATACGATCTAAGCTTTTTAGAATCCATTTAATCAAGTCCTATATGCCGGTAGCATCCGCAGTGGGACTGTAATAGCGGAACCGTTGGTTCGTGACCGTTGGGAAGCGGCGGTCATCATCAAGAGGTATTTCAAAGATGTAGTCTACTAACAGTGTCCTAGTTAAAGAGTATCATATAATATATTTACCAACTAATTACAGAACTGACCTACAAAATAAATAGTACCTACCATAGAATAAGTACATGTTAGTCTATGGTACCTAATGTACCGATCTTGATCCTGACGCCCATTGTGTCGTGTTGTCATGTCGCTCATAATCTAAACTCGAAAACGCATCGTGCGATGTAAATATTGGAGGAATAGATTGTACATCCGTTCAATGTTTGAAATAAACAAACAAAGCAAATAGTCAACTGTGCTCACCTCGAGAATACAAATATACTTCCGATTGACTAAAGTCAATTTTCGAGAAACTACAAGTATGAAAGCACGTCGTTCTCAAATAAACGTTTTAGTGGCTTGTGTCTACTACATTTTTATAAAGGTTTATTAGTTTCATGATTATGATTAGATAAGAATTAAACTACAAATTATATTGTTTTATAACTTTGTCCAACTGTAACAGATACCTATTGTAATGATGTTACTGAAACAAAATAATATTCTTTTCTATTTATCTGATTAAGTTTTCATTTTATTTTTATTTCATAGTTATTGTTCTTATCGCATAAGCAGTACATTTGCTAGATTTGCAATAATCGCAAATGCGGAATAATGCGATCTCGACAAGTGCAGTGAGCCTGCAGCAAGCGGCACCGGTCGTACGCTTCCGTCATGCAAATCCTGCTTCATGAAATGAGAATTAAATTGCCTGTGAAGAGCATGACAATAGGGTACCTTTAGTTCCCTAAACTGGCGCGTATAGGCAGGGTATAGTGATGTGTGTATCGCCTAATGGATAATTTTATAACGTGTATTTGATAATCCCGTTACTTTACCAGAACCTTACCTTGTTTGAAATGTGGGGTAGGAGCCAGTTATATGTACCCAATGAGAATAAAATACAATCGATTAATAAATGCAGTTTATTGCAAAGGCATATTAAAGCCTAGGTGACTGACTTCGTGATGGAAATATGGCGACGCTTTTACCGAATTCACTGGATGTTTACTAATAAGTTTAGTTTCTATATAATGAATCGGTGCGCCATCATTTTGAAAAGAGTAATGATTGTTGTCATCAAAAAAGTACTTTCTTAAATTTTTGTAATTTATTACAGTAGGATGTTTACTATAGTGAATTTTATCAGAATTTGTTTCAGCTAATCGATTTTGCTTTTGTATTGTTTGGGGATATGTTGTTAATGTTCTATTTCTAATAAAATATAAAGTGGTGCTCGTAGATTTTAAAGCTGGTTGCATTTGTGTTCCATGTCCAGACCGATTTTTCAACTTATGCGTAGTGTTCCTGTTAGCCAATGTACGCTGACTCTGCATCACAATATTCGGACTATTATTTACAGTTTTAGATCTCGTACTGTTCGAATAGTTAATGAACTTTCTATTTGTATTAAAAAAGGCAGGTCTGGCAGAACTTTTAATTGAGTTCTTAGATTGTTTTATTTCCTGTGGCCACAAATTAATATTCAGAGTTTTAGACGACGGGTTGATATTTTTAATTTGACCTTTACTTTGAAATTGGGTTTTAGCCGTTTCCATAATTTTGATCATATTTTCGATCTCTTGAAGACTTAACGTCGGTTCTGTAGACGCTACTGTTTCGACCTTTCTTTCAATATTGAACAGTAATTCGTTGCTATTTTTGAGGTAATCATATCTGTTTCTAAAAGGGTATATGAATTTTAAGGGTGACCTTACAGACCTTTCCCAGAAAGTACGAGGAGCGTTTTCGCTAAAGAATGGTTGATCGTTTGATTTTTGTTGGACTTTTTCTATCTCAATGTTTAATTGACGTTCGTTATCGGCATCAATTGATCGTATTAAAGAAGCTATTTGTCTTCCAAGATTGGAATAATAAGTGTCATCCAATTGACCATCTCTAGACGTAACCATGCGTTGGTTCATCCTTCTGCCCGATTCTATTGGGACGTTATAATCACGGTTCTTTATTGTAGACCATTCACCAGGTGTAGTCATTTGCATAAAACCATTCGGATTACCCTCCAAAGGTATATCTCGTCCCTGAGTTTGGTTAACTCTATGAATTAATTGAGATAAATATTTGAAATCTACGTTTTCTTGTTCCGGCATTTCATCGTAATTGTCTAGGAGTGGATTTTCATTCTTTGAAACTATATCTTCCATATTGTTGGTGTCTATTGCATTATCTAGAGGTATAATCTGATTTATATAATCTTTAAATATTTTCTTGCTCGTCAGTAAAGTTGGATTATTTATTCTTTGGCGGAGTTGCTGCAACTTTAAAATAATTATTATGAAGTTACGTAATTCATTTGGTATAAATTTACATTTGGCATAAATGTACTTACTAATTTCTGTCGATTATCACGTGTTGGTTTGAAATCATTAAATCTAAAACAGAAAAATTATTTTATTATTACATAAATAAATCTAATATTTTATAGAATGGAATAATATTTATGTAGGCATTGCCAAATTATATTACAATGGGTAATCTTGATCTTCACCAGCGACAGTATTTTCAATTGTTTTAATTTTTTTCTTCTTTCTTGCTTTATAACGACTTCTTTCCGGTGTTGGAGTTCTATAAAAGAAAAAATCTATATTTTGATATGGAAATTTGAAAATTGAATAAATTACCTTAAAAATAGTTATTAATAACGCGTCCTACTTAGTTTAGTGTAGACTAATAAATTATATGTAGGTCAGTGAAATGTCGTATAACATTACCAATTATTTCTTAATATCACCATCATCACCATCACTCACAAGTCTTAATAAGTCATTGTTTCTCGAACGGTGACATGGTAGTGGTAAAAAAATGATGTTGCGACGCACTATAATAATACGCATGCATAATATATGATCTTATAACTTAGCTATATTTACAATAATTTTATTTTATGTAAATAAAGGTACGAAATGTAAAGCGATATTCAAAAATAAAAACGCATTTCTCACTCCGTTGCCGCTTGTTCGATGTCAGAAGAAGTAGTTTGAGTATTTGAATATGTAGTTTTCAATAAATCTTCTGTTGATAACATTTTCGTTGTTGTTGCTATTGTAGTTAAAGTTGTATTTTCTTCGCAGTCTGTTGTTAAAACATGGCATATTAAGGTATATTAAACTTGGATAATTGGTTAAATAAAAAAAAAAGGTTTGCTACTTAATAAATGTTTACTAACCTGGATACGGTAGCATTGGTGGTGGTGGCACAACAGGAGGTACTGGCACCATAGGGTACATGGGCATTACGGGTGGAGGTGGCAGCCCGATAGGCGGGAAAAACGGCGTGTTCATATGCGGTAAAAATATGAAAGACGGTAATGGAGGTCTTGGTTTTTTGTTAATAAGTAAAATTTTTTTGTGGCCATGACCTTCGTCAGAGTTAGAATCGAAGGACGAACTACTTCCACTCACGTCCGAGCTTGTACTCTCGTCTTCCGATTCAGACGACTGTGATGATTGAAATAAACTGTCATCTTCCGCTATATGTAGTAATTTTTGTTGCATGCCTTTTTTTCTTTTTTTATGTGTTTTTCTACCTCTTTTCCTAGCCCGTCGTTTTAGTTTATTGTGTTTCGGGTTGGAGCCGCGTCCACTTCTTCTTGTAATTTCACTATCTTTATTTGTGTTATTTATCACCTGATTTTCTATTGTTTTGAAGAATTGGTTGTATAGCCAGTCTCCTAGGTCATCGGCATTTTTGGCGATGTCATTGACATGTTGGTCGATAACGTTGTTAGTAGTAAGAGTAGGCAGAGTTTCTGTATCTGTTTCATCTTGTACAAAATTCGGATATTGAACTCTAGTGGGCTGGGGCATAAAATTGC
Source organism: Noctuana lactifera (assembly GCA_018231305.1). Classification (NCBI taxonomy): domain Eukaryota; kingdom Metazoa; phylum Arthropoda; class Insecta; order Lepidoptera; family Hesperiidae; genus Noctuana; species Noctuana lactifera. The sequence goes on along the minus strand of DWAV01002961.1, from coordinate 1,375 downwards.
GTCTATAGCTTTGTGTTAATTTTGCACTGAAATTTAAAACCTTTAAAATACTCATAGCTAGTTACATATAATATATTATTAATAATATAATTTGGTAAAAGTATGCATAGATAAAGATATGTATATTTACGGACTCCAAAGCAAAGGTTGGCATCGAGGACTTACTTAGGTTCACATATTTTTGTCTCAGTATCAAAGTAATATCCCGGATGGCAGTGGCAGCCGACGACACAGCCGGGAATTCCGTCAATACAGTATTCAAATCTTCCATGCGCTCCACATTCTGTAAAATTTTAACTCGACGATTCACCTTCTATGCCTTCAACCCTTTTTTATGTCCCACTGCTGGACACGGGTCTCCCCCCCAATCGGGGAAGACCTGGAACATATTCCACCACGCTGCTCCAATGATGGGGATTATTAGTTTCACTTTGATTAACATTCACATATGTGTGTGCAACAATATTAAATAAAATAATGCAAGACAAGTCTGAATGCTTACCGTATATTCCTTCATCTCCTGCTTTGATAAATGGCAGTATCCATAGAAATAATAACGTCCACGTTGTCATTGAACACGAAATTTTGAATTTAAACAGCAACTAATGCATTACTCAATTAAGTTCTCTGTTCTTCTTAATTGATACCTATTTATTTTGATTGTTTTTGATGATTTAAAATGTAAAAATCAGCTAAAGTTTTGTAAACCTAACTACCGCACTGCAAACGTCGACCATTTCTAATCATTGTTGTAGGATATGAAAACTTTGGTTCACAATACACTGTTGTGAACAATGCTTTCACTTTTTGCACCTTATTGGCGGTAAAACAATCGTTATGGACATTTTTGTATTTGTGTAGGTGCATGTGTATCGAAATCATTGTTTTTGAGGAGTTCGTTGGTTTTAACCGATGTTTTACTTTCAAATGCATTTTTGAAAAAGACCTTTCTTTATTATTTGGATTATTTATATTTTATTATTTAGTTATTTATTTGTAACTAAACACGATTAATTTTTAATTGTGTCGTGTACGTTAAGATTGTAAAAACAAATTTAAGGTAGGTACTTAAAAGAAATTGATGATAAATTTTCTATGTATTATTTATTAGACAATTAAGAAAAATTACATACAAACATACAAAAACTGAAAATTACTGAAAATTTAATAATGAAGTATGTTATTTTTAAAGTAGTCAAGTACTTCGGCAATATTAGACGTTTCTTTTAATCATCTTCGCCTAGATCGGGAATTCCTTTGAGTCCTCTGTAATTAATTTTGAAGTTATTTAAAAGTACCTACTGTTGCGAACTGCGGGTCTAAAATGGCCACTTCGAGCAATTCCTCTAAAACGAATTCATTTTGTGAATTTCTG
>DWAV01002960.1:0-10346 GCA_018231305.1 Noctuana lactifera | reverse complement strand
AATTCTTTTTCTATATGATAGCTACATTCATGAGTAAGGTTATAGGCTATCGAGCATTACGCTACTATTATTAACGCAGGTGAAAACGCATGGCACAGCTAGTATTACATATTTATTGTATAAAATGTGCTTATTAGGCTGTTAACACCTTTACCGTCTTTATTCCTATCATAATTGTCTTCAATCAGACCTTATGGTCACCACTGGCCATTTTTATTCAGTAGGTAGGTAATGTTATTCAATTTTTTTTATTAGTGTTCTATTTTTTGTATGATATTAAGTTTTAGAATCGATTGATCGACGTTATTGATCGTTAGGTTAACTTTGTAATTGCAAGGAATTTTCCAACTCCTATCAAAAGTAACTTTGTAGCATTTATATACTAAAAAAAACCAATGCTTTATAGCTTCATGTTTTTGTAACTTTATTGCTTCTTGTTTGTTCAGAGGGCTTAGCCAAGTTACATGCGCTTAGACGGTGTTTTACCGATTGCTTAAAATTCTTGGAATCACTATTTAACTGTTACGTTAATCCCAAATTATCATTTCCCATTAATCAATCAAATTCGTTAGCTTTAATCAAATATAAAGCATCTTTTCTAAACCTTCTGATATGTATATTGCATAAGTACACTTATTTATTAATTTCTTAAGTTTACTTAATTCCACTTGCAAATATCGTTCATTGGTCCTACTTCATTTAAAGTTGTACTTGTTTTTGTGTGCATTAAAATAGATATCAAGGAAGATAAGTATATTATATTTGGTACTTTTAAAATAAAAGTTTACAAATAACATAATTAAATCGTTAAAATGCGTTGGAATTTTTACTGATATTGATATTTAAGTGCTTCCTTACTGCGTGATCCATATTAATGTACATATTTGTATCTGCCGATCCCGTTTTTGTACTATGATTTAGCCATAAGGGCATATTAAAAATACACCGAATAATGATCTAATCTATTTCCTTAATTAATTTAACGAGCCTGATACTATTCTACTAAATAAAGAGTTCGATTCAAGGTCAGTTTCATTGTTATTTTTAAACATTCTTTTGGTGCCTAGTTCATAGAGTTTGAGCGCTCAATTTATTTTATCATTGCCATGTCATCTAATATCAGTAGATAGATATGCGGTAGATATATACCGCATATACCAAACATGAATGCATATATCAAATGAAAATCAAGCGTGAAATTGATTTGTCCATCTGCATTACATAAGGTTGCCGAAGGTTCCGCGGCTATCGATTTGATCAGTGCATATCGATGACGTTACACAATACGATACAAATGTGCCTACGCGTATCATGCCGAGTTTTTTTTACATAGGGTACGCCGAAAGTTCTCGGTCCTGGCAGTTCAAATGTTTTTTAAAACATGAGAAACTCGGTAATCGATATAAATAATTTTTGAACACTTCAACCCTTTTTTATGTCCCACTGCTGGGCACGGGTCTCTCCCCAAAACCAGGGAAGGCCTGGAGCGTACTCCACCACGCTGCTCCAATGCGGATTGGTGGAGGTTTGAAGGGGTATTTATTACATGAAATTATAACATTGTAGAATTTGTAACATTTTCTATAATTATTAAAAGGGTTTTTTGTTAATGTAAATGTTTAAGAACCGAAATCGCATCATGCTATGGCACACGGAGTATAAATGAGATTGACTGAAAAGGTATAGAGGTCACGGCCATCTCAATATGTCACTTGTCTTGACTTTGACATTGTCATTGTACAGTGACAGCCTACAACACAAAATTTACATAGTAGTACTGTAACTACTGGAGTTACGGTAGTACTAATCATCATTCCTTATTTTATTATAGTTATTATTAGTATACGTAATATTAGAATTTCACAAAAAGTCATATATTATTATGTATGTTGTGGAAATTACCAAGCTGCCGAATCTATGTACATTACCCCACTAATAATAATAATTAATTCGGTGTATGTATAACATATTATTGCTAAAGATTTAAATCGATTATTGCGCACTAGATTTTTTTGCAAGTACCTAAAACAGAACTTGAAACTGATGAAATACATGAATAATTACAACAAAAAGTAGCCCAATAAATACTACTTCCGACTTCTCGGACTCGGAGTTAACATACTCGTAGTTCATTGTCATGAGGTAGGTAGTTGTAATGTCACGAATGTAAATATCAGAGTCATGCATATATCTGTACTAATTTTGTGCATTAAAAATATTTTAATAAGAATCTTGTTTACCTTGCGGGTCCTTTTCGATGTGAATAAACTTTAAATTAATTATAAATGACCTAATAAGATGAATGGTAAATCGACCTTTCTGGAGGATTTTGGTTTCGGTATACTTACAAAAGAAGCGTCATTAGTTTTACAATTCAATAAAATGTTAAGGTCCCTTAAGAAAAATCTGAGCGTATCACTACGTATTAGGAAAGTTTAAGATCGATAGTAGCGAAACTGAAGATTTAAAGTTCTTGAAAACTTACTATCAAATTTTAATAATAGTATAGTAATTACAAAGGTACATATATACCTATTCAATATCTAGATACCCATTCAAACTAAATTGCAAATGTCCGTCTTCAGACCATCCAATATTTTATGTTACCTAATCTAGATAAGTTTTCAGATGTGTAACATAGTACTCATGATATTTCGAAACAAAAGAGAAAAAATATTTAATTTTGGGATGTGTTGTAAGTTGTAAGTTTAATTTTAATTCCTTTTTACGCTCCAGTTGAAAATGATAATATTTAAAACGAAAGTGAAGCAGCGAAAGAATCTACGTAAATGACGTTTCGTAGCAGCGTGTGACGGCAACCGCACGTAACATGTAGTGTAACGCAATGTTTGAGAACGTTCTATGGGATGGATGTCGGGTAGTGGGGTGCGCGTCTGTGGCAGTGGGTCAGTGGTTCCGCAGGGCGCGAGCGCGGGCGGGCGACGTCTCTGGCGCAATATCCTTACGTAAAGCGCGCACACACCCGCCGACCCGCCGCACTCGAGCAGTGAAAGTTGCGGCTTCTCGGGGCCCCACACTAAATACTGTCACCTTATCCATTGGTTTCCTCGACACTCGTTAAAAATCGACCTGATCTTGGCCTAGTCACATTTGCACAATAGTAAATCCGCGCAACGCGCCGGTCTACTTATTTAAGTAATTTGGGGGATTTTTTAGAAATTCGAAATATCTAATAAACCACAAAATGAGATTTCCTAAATCGTAATATGCAATAAGTCGAAAATGATTTTAAAACGTTAGAAGTAGCGAATTTTTCACAGTAAAAGTAAAATTCGCTACCAAGTCAAGGTCGAGTGTAATAGGTTGTGTAAGAGATGCAAGCAACATGCATCATATACCTCACCGAGCCGGCTCTGTGTCGTGTCTTGTAGTATTTTTTACTTACTACCGCATTAGCACGTCCGCGAGTACGCATAGTAAGGAACTTAATTTGTTTATTCCGTAGTATGTAATGTCCTATATAATGACCATCACCTACCTAGCCTTGCCTGGCCTTATGTCATGTCCTCCTTCATTGTAATAAATGCCTTGCTTGTTAACGCTGACGTACTGTGCACTTACTTGTAATGGCAAAGTAGCGTAAATATTGACATATTATTCGTAACTTTGCACCGTTAATGGCTCAATTGGTATTTCTTGACTTCGTGTATCAACAATATCTAAGGTTTCCTGGCAAGCGTTCATGTTATGCGATAGAAATTCGAAGAACGTGACAATAGGACAAAGCAGTCTAACATTAGCTCTACAAACAAACGTGCTGTTATGAATTTCGACCAAGTTTATATTAACTCTTACTTACTTATCATATCTTGCTTATTATAATTCGTAATGAATGTCTCTTAGCCAACGTTCTTTTAACTGCCCCTAACTGATTTCGGCAGTCACCCTTTCTCTATAGTTATATACAAATAAACCGCTCATTGTTGGAGACCTGAAACTACCGATACTTCGAATTTCCATCTGATATGAAAGGATTTTCAGAAATTCTACCCCTGAGGGGGTGAAAAATGGGGGTAAACTTTGTATAGGACAACCTTGGTCCAATGTAATATTAAATCCACGCGGACGAAGTCGTGGGGATAGCTAGTTTGATATATATAAATCGGAAGTGCAATCAGGAAATTAATAACTAGGTATATAAAAATTAATTTCTCTTTTTCTTTTATATTATTTTTCATCCGAATTCATAAATACTTCTTTATAAATGGGGAGTAAATTCCCCCAATGTTGTAAAATTTATAAAGTTAAGTTTCAAGTAAAAAGCAGTGTAACGTTATTCGTGGCTACTTAAGTACATAATAAGTTATGATGTACCTTATTAATATTCTGTTATTATTGGAATACGTACCGTTTGACTTGTGAATTGTAAAGACTTAACCCATCCATGATGGAACAATGCTTCTTAACTGGGTCACGTTCCCAAACCTCATTTTGAAGTCTGTGTTAGTTATAATATTTTATAATGTGAGGAAATATGACCTGAAGGTCACAAGTAAATTATGCTCCGACTTGCTGCAAATAATTAATAAGCTTTGTCGTCCGCCTTCTCTCTAGAGTTTGTATAAAATAGTATTTTGTACCTATGTATCGTAGTGTTGGGATAAATAAAGTCTAATGAATTGATTTCGATATATTAACAAGAAACTTGACAATCGCATAACAATTGATTTAATAGATATACACCAACACATTATTTTAGAAACGCATTTAGGTACCTAAACATCATTGACACCTAGCTTTATGTAATAAAAATATTTAAAAAAAGGACTATTGAAACTATTAATGGACATCATTAATAGTTTCAAGAAAAAAGCTGGAAATAAAAATAAATTATAATTATAAAAAAAATATATATTGTTTAAGGTCATCAGTATACTAATAAGCTAGTAAATTAATAATATTTAAAAATACTAAACTCGTTTGACAAAGTTTATAATATGAACATACTGGTGCTGCCGGGCAAGTTACGATATAAAAATGAGGCCAATTCCCACTTTTACATCACTTTGACAAGTAAGTAATTAACGTCGGTGATGGGTGCAGCCCTAAAAATATTTTATGTACGCTAGTTGGTAACTGTCACGCGAATGAATCTAATCGCGCTGCTTAGTGCTAACGTGAAAGCGGTGAAACTAACGTAAGATACGTGTGATTGAAAATTGGCTCGCTAATCAGGATCAAGTATACGATTCTTTAAATGTGATCATTTTTGTCATTATCGCGAAGCTCTTTCATTTAAGGATAGTCATGAGTTCTGTAATACAATGAAACTTTTGCAGCTAGATTATTCTCCAAGTTTACATTATAATTATAATAACATGGAATTAGTACTTTTTCATTTACTGTTTTCAGTGCGACATGTTTTATTTATTATAATATTCTGATTTTATTGAAAAAAGTTGGAAATTCCACTAACTTGTATATTGAAGTTCTTGCTTATTATTTATATTTAAAACCACAAACGATCTCATAGTGAGTCATTACTTGTGTCCCTGATTCCTTTAAATAATTAACAAATGAAATTATTATATTTTATTATATTATTATAATATATTAAATTTCCCTTGTTTCAGATTTAATTAGTTACTAGAAACTTATCCAAAGATGGAGAGCGTGTACAATTGGTACAAGGACCTTATGGATAACAGGGGAGGTAAGTTGATATATTTTTCATTTAATCTATACCTAGTCTGATTTATAATTAAATATCCAAATTATAAACAACCAAACGTCATGAAATTCCATTGTCTAAGTGTGATTGCAGGTGTGTTAAAACGTTAATTTTTTATCAGTTTTAAAAATCTATCAAAATCCAAAATGATAATAGGCATAGTATGTGGTTACAGTATATAAAAATTCAAGGAAATACAAGTATATAAACAAGTAAACCGTATTGAAATGTTTGAAAACATTCGAATTTAAGAGATGGATAACGAGTGACGTCTATGGAAAAGGCAAAATGGCGGCACGGAAAAATGTTTTTGATCCAGTTTCTGTTAGAAGTATCATAAAGAATTGAGGTGACTATCCGTGAATAGAGTTAAGTAAAATGTAGAGGCCTAGAAGTGGGATCTGTAGATAATATACTACGATTTAGGGTTTCCATATTCGCTGTGGACGAATTTATGCCCTTGATGCTAATCAAACAGTATTATAAGAAAGAATATAATAATAATACAGTAATATTCGATTCTTAAGGAGACGAAAATCAAAAGAATACTTTTGATTTCTACTTCTTCTACATTGTATATGTAGTATGGAGAGTTATTTATTTTATATTTGCAAATACATACTATCATGTATTACTTTCTAAGTCAGTTTAAAATACTAACAATCAAAAGGATCGCTATGCTATGTCAATGTTCTATTGCGTGATTGATACGAGATGTCGAGTAACTATTGATTCGTGTAAAGTTCAGTGTTTTGTGGGCAGCTTACAGGGTTATTTCATGTCCACTATCACCAACATCAGTCGAAGCACGTAGCCGTTGACCTCTTGTACGTGTACCTTTATGTGTTTAGGTTTTGTAGAAAAATATTTGGTTGGGACCGTTTATGTTATGAGTTCATGGAGTTGATTGTATACATGGCCATGGAACGATTTACGTGTACTTAAACTTGCAATGGCATGCGATAACTAATAAATCATAAAACGTTTTTAATAAAAAAACTTAGTACAGAAATATGATGGAAGAACATTAAAAAGTTAATACATGTAAGGCGAATGCCCTTGCATGACCACTTGTAAATGGGAATAAAAAGCACAATTCGAACTCACACCATTGACCATAGTATTATTTGCATGCTAAAAACACTATACAATTACCGAAATCACTATTGACATAAATAAAGAAATGACATCAGCTTATCAGTGCATTAAATATGCAAAAAGAGGAAAATAAACTATAATGTATGAATGTGCCACGTCCTCAGCTCAAGCGATGCGGTAACATCTCCGGTCAGAGTTGTCGACTGCTACACCTATTAGCAACCTTCTGGTTGTGACGCACTAACCTCTTCAAATTGTTCATTGTTGACTTACTTCAATAGCAAGTTGAATATTAATTTTGATATTTGTGCAAATCTTATAAAAAGGTAGTAGGTATGGTAGGTAGGTGGTACTTACGGAAGATGCTTACATAGTTCAGCAAATGTTGACGAACCATCGGCGTCATTTTATCACTTATGCTCTATGTCCATATTGTTTTTATAGTTCTAGCAATGTCGACACAAACAGGAAATGAATCCGTCTTAGACACCTAATTATATAAGAAGTTTCTTGAATACCATCCATGTTATTCCGTGTTTCTTTCATTTCTTAATGTCGTTAAATTATGAATACTAAATCCGGGATTTCCAATCTTTTCATGTGGTATAAAACATTACAAAATAAGACTATCATGTGAAAAAAAGATACGATGCCAAGAAATTTACCGAGAGAACGTAGAGCTGATATCTCGCAAGTGTTAGCAACGGGCAAGTGATAGAATCAAATACGTATCGCTAATTGTTTCAGATCCCAGAGTAAAGGACTGGCCAATGATGTCATCCCCCTGGCCCACACTGGCAGCTTGCGTATGTTACGCAGTGTGCGCTCGAAAGATCGGCCCGGAGTATATGGCGAACCGCAAACCCTTCGAGCTACGCAATGTGCTCGTTGTCTACAACCTAGCACAGACTATATTTAGCGCGTGGATATTCTATGAGGTAAGAGCTACGTGAAAAAAGATACTGCTTAAGGGTGTTACCAGACCAATCGATGGATCGTCGCTCGACGGCGAGGATTAAGATCGATCGAAGTTGATCGACTAGTCTGGTAGCTTTAATTGATCGACGGATATCGTACGACTAAACAATCGATCGATTCCATCGGTCGACGTCGTTACGAGACGTAAACGTTTATAGTTTGCATCCGATTGCACCACAAAACGATGAAATTTGTGCGGTTTAATGACATGAATGTTAGGTGAAGAGTCTCCGTGTTTCTTGCCGTTTACTTTTTCTTTTAATCTTGTCGTTGCAATAAAATTCATTTCATAAAACTGCAGTTTTAGCTTCAACTTCAATAGGGAATATATGTGTATTTTTTATTTTTACTATTTTTCTTATATTTCTATACGAAAGTATACGTCATTATAAAAAAAACGCCCAATTATAATATAAATTACGTTATTATAAAAAAAAATGTCGTTATAATAAAAATAGATATTTCATTTTGTAAACATATGAAGGTCGAGTATAGGCAAGATCTGAAACTATTTATAGAGGCCTATTTGACATTGCTATTGTGAAGTCTGACGTCACATCCGTTTTACCGTCTATGAAATTCTTATTCATTGCACTGTTTGAAAGAGTAACAAATATCCATCCTTAGAAACCTTCGCGTTTATAATATTAGTAAGATTAAATGAAAGGTCTGCTTTAGCTTGGGCAGATCTAGTTAACATCTGCAGCAAAGTAAGAGGAATCGGATCACTCTAGTTCTGCTAACACACCTGACCTAATTTTACTCAATCTCATCCCGGCCTCAATATGATAGTCGACTGCGGCAAACAGAATTCATCTTTGTACTTTTCTTTGTAATTTTATCGAGTTTCTTAATACAACGATTAATTAAGATTATTTTTCGTAGTTTTAAATTGCCTCTGAATAGATAAAGGCTGTAATGAGAAAAAGCCGATTACACAACATACGATATTTTTATTGCTGATAAAAATATTCTTCTGCAATATTGTTATGGATAAGCTACTCAAACTGTATGATCGATACCTAATATTGGTAATATTAATGTGATGCCATGAGATTTTTGTGAGATAATACAGCAATATTGGATCTGCGGTTTGAGATTGTGATCGTTGTGAAACTGCTTTATTCTGTCATTAATTTTACAAAATACCGTTCTTCTATGACATACATAATTAATTATATATTATATAGATACCATGCATTCTTCTCAACCACAATGACTTAGCAAATTATTTTTGTTTACAGTATCTGGCAAGTGGTTGGTGGGGTCACTACGACTTCAGATGTCAACTTGTCGATTACTCACGGAGTCCGAAAGCAATGAGAGTAAGTACAGTTACACTGTTATGCTTTGCCCTATTTCTTTATAGCAAAAATATTTTTGTAGAAAATATTTCTTGATACCGAATAACCGAACGTATATTACTCGTATGCGAGGAGTCGACAAGGCCAATCTTTCTTCAATATTAAATTTTATATCGTTTGAATAACCTCTACCTACTAGTCTGCCGAAGATGTTGAAAATTGTATTACCTTACACAATCCCTTTATAAATGACTAGACGTAACGTTATTTGAGAACATTTTTATTAATAAAAAGCACATGATTTATGTACCTATTTTTATTTTTAGCAAAAATTGATATTTAATGGTAATGAATTAACTGTTAACTGGTTTGTCCGTTAACTGGTCATTGATAAATTAATCGAAACATCTTTTTTGCTGTTTTGACATAATTTAAAAGTATGCAGATTAGTAATAAAGCGGTCTACTGATACCGGAACTGCCAAACAAGAGAAATTGAGAGAATTTTCTCTGCTGTCACATTATTCCTAATCGATTTATCGGTGTTTAGCGATAAGACCGCCTTTTGTACATATTTTTTCTTGTTGTTTTTTTCCTTTTTTTTTTACTTTGGTGTAATACCTATAAAGAATCTATCCGTTGTAGTAATAATAGTAAATCAAATGTGACAGCAGCATGTGGTCAATCAGTTTAATTAGCTTCAAAGTTTATTCAAATCATTTGTGACTTGCCTAAACATACACCACAAATCCACACGCCACGAACCACAAATAAACAAATAAATAATTGGACTGAATGACACGTAATGTTTATTCAATCAGCTAAATGCAAGCTTCCTTCATTACCTACTAAAATAAACAATTAACCTACAAATTACAAATTACCTTTTATAAATGATAAAACGTTTGGAATGCCGTTCATTTGCCGTTGACGTGACGCAGATGAATTTGGAACGGTGATTTTCAAAAGATTTTTACCTGTTTTTATTTAATTTTAATGCTTTGGCAGTGAAACCGGTCGGTCTAGTCGAGGTGCGGTGCTGTAGCGTTGTTTCCTTGTTTGGGCAGATGGCGAACACGTGCTGGTGGTACTACTTCAGCAAGTTCACGGAGTTCTTCGACACGCTGTTCTTTGTGCTGCGCAAGAAGAACGAGCACGTGTCCACTCTGCACGTCATACACCACGGGATCATGCCTATGTCTGTATGGTTCGGCCTTAAGTTTGCACCCGGTGAGTATTTCCTTTGCAATTTTATCTTGTATATATTATCCCCGG
>DWAV01002959.1:0-10346 GCA_018231305.1 Noctuana lactifera | reverse complement strand
GGGCTATTTAAATAAATTAAAAGACATGTAGCGCCATCTACTATCAAATGGTGTTAAACTGTTTTTTTTAGTATGTACTTGCTAATACATAATATTATGAAGAAATTTTACCTTATTGCATTTCTTTTCTATATAAATTCAAACTACATTATAATATATTTCTTACACACATCCAAGCAAGCAATATTCCTAAAAAGTGATCCGAAGATTTCCCCTCACATATATAATAATAAAGTGACTTGGAGATATCTTTAAACAAGTCAACTTAGACCAAAAAAACAAGCGAGCCAGCATGTATCAAGATTGTGCCCCCAATGTCTTCATAGTACACATTTTGCAACAAGACAAATAAATCTTTATGACTGGTTTCGAAATATTGCAATACTTCACTTTAATTTCTTTTTCCATAACATCTAAGTCAGCATGTTTAAACAATAAATGTACAGTGTGTAATGCACCAAATAATTCATCAGTTGATAAATAGAATCTTATACAATTAACTGCATCATCTCTAGGCCTTATTAATCGGTCTTTGTCGATTACTTTGATAACATCATAGTTAGATAACATTTTGTAATCACTGAAATCTTTATATGCTTTGCTTTTCAGTTCCTTCAATTCTCTAATAAGATCTTCATATCTTTCTCGGCTTATGAAAGATGCGCTGTTATTACTTCTCTTGCGATTCATTAGTTCTTCAAGTTTTTTGTAAAACTCTTCTTTCATTGGAAAAATTTTTGTTTTAGAGAACATTTCTGTAAAAAAGACATAAAACCTTGTTTTAAATTGATCCTAAAAGGTCCCGTGGACTTGTGCAATTTAACTTAAGATTAAAATAGTATTAGAAATAAAGAGGAGAAAATATACAGATCTATATTTTTTTTTAACCAAGATAAAAAAAATATTATTTTATTTTATTTGTTTTATTTTATCTATTTAAGATAATTTATGTTTTATTCATATATACATACACATCTTTAACATTAATAAATCTGTTACGCAACAGATCATAATATGGTACGGTACCATACCATACCCAATATACTAGTCATATAAACACACACAAACCTTAAACTGTATTGAAAACAAAAATTGTTAATGAGTGGGCGACTTTTCCAATTCATTAAAAATGTGGATGAATTAGATAATAGAGTAATAAAAATTATAGTAGTATGTGGGGCATTCATGCAGTTATATTTCTTTTAAATTTAATTAATATTATTTTTTGTGATTAAATTAAATATTATTTAGTTAACAATTTGCTAAGAAAAATTATTATTAACATGTTCTAACTAATATGAAATTATAAATGGCAATAGTAGACCGCGTTAATGTTCCATATCCAATAGACGATATTTTATATTAGTTGACAAAATAAAACAATTTAACAAATAAAACACAGGGATTCTAAAAGTGCCTTTAACCTCAAAATTCCCCATAATATTACACATTATTAACATTATATTTAGAGGATATAAAAATCTTATAACTGAACTACAACACCCTTATATACACATTCACGAGTTTAAAATCAAACTATAGATAATATTTGAAGTTTAAACTTTACATTTTAATTTAAACTATTTAAAGTATGTAAATATTTTGTTTTGTTTTCATTTCACTTGTCAGTGTCACCGTCAGTCAGCACTTAGTGACTCATGTCACCCATGGCTTGTCACACGATAATTTTTAAAGAGAAAGGCAAAAACTACATTCAGCCAAATGTTTTTATTAGAAGGTCAGATATTTAATAAAAACATTTTTCTTAACGTGAAGTTAAGATTAGAAATAGTAATTGTAGTATTTGTAGTTAAGCTTGTATACTAAAATGTAGATTCTTTTATTATATATGAGTGATTTTAACACAATATGTTACAGTTAAGTACCTTATATCATTACATTATATACGATATTTATATACACAAAACTTAAAAGACATAATAAGTTAAAAATAATAATTCCGGTTATTTCATAAGATTGCTCATTTATGTAAGATCTTTGAATATTAAGGTTGAAATTTATAAAAACTTTTCATCCTTGATTGCCAGAAGAAAAAAGATAAGTAGGTACTAGGGAAAAAAAAAAATAATCTCCTATGATATTATACATAAATCATCTTAAACAATTTATAATCTAAATAATTGTCCATCGGGAGTTTTGATAATATTGGGTTTTGAATGTACGTGGTTAAAATTTGAGGCCGATAATATGATATTTTTTTCACGGTCCATTGTAAGACGTGCCGGACACCTAACCCTCGTTCCTGATGATGAACACCTCCAGGTGTAAGCAGATCTATGCCAGAACGTGTACCCATCACAAAGAACCAAAATTTTTCCTTTACGGGATTTCAGTGTCTCGTAACGAATTTCTGTAGAATTAAAATAAAGGAAACGATCAAGAATTTTCGTTTTGTGTTTTTGTTTTATTAAAATTTTTCTGAAGTCGCCCAACTTTCCTTAGGGCAAGAGTAAGCACTAAATACATATTTTTTTAAATAAACATTTTTAAATTGAATAGAATTATAATTACATAATATCTTAAAGCCTATTCGACATGTTACAATTGCCAATTCGAATGAACTGCTAGCCAAAATCTGTCGTTGTTTGGTCATCCAAAGTTTGGACGATAAAAAAAGAGCCTTTACATTATATATTCTCTATGTATCTAAATCTTAACGTAATGCCCTTCCTTAGTTCTATGATACTTCGGCGGTTGGTGATTGTGGTCAAAGTTGCAATTGATCAATCTTTTAGAAGCGTCCATTTTGACCCTCGAAGTGCAGTTGTTGACATATCTCCTAGAACAATACCACTGATAGGAAGCCTTGTTAGCTTTGTAAAATGTGTAGTTATTCACCATTATGAGTTGCCCGCGGTGCGAGGCGACGTATTCATAAGGCACATCTGAAAAATACAGTTGATTAGTGCCCAAAGTTCCCTTTCAAAAAATATTTTCAGAAAAATATATTTTATAATCTTCAGAGCCGAATTTGCAGTAATTCTCATAAAATGAAATTTAGCGAAGCCCTTTTGAATGCCAGTTTCAAGCAGTTATGATGCTAACTTATTTCAAAAGTACCTACATGCCTATTAAATAAAGTAAAAAGATCACTTGTAAAACTTATTCTTGCAAATAATGTCTAAAAAACGATTTGTATTTGCTTAATTCAGTACGTTTTTAATCTGCAGAAATCTGAAATCATTTTTGTAAAAGTGAGGTATAGTGAAAACAAACCTGTTTATTCCAATTCGATTTTATTTATTTAAATTAAATTTCCATACCTACTCAAACGTCCCGACCTAATTACCTATTATACCGTTGTCCGTCCGGCTGAGCGTGGCGCTGATTTAATTGGTACCGCGCTCGCATGTTGTAACAAAAAGCCTTTATAGCTTCTTATCTATACTACCTAGAGTAAAGAAAAATACTACGAAAAATTGATAGAAGACTACGGATTAAATCTATGTATTTTTTAAGATCTGAAAATTTAATTTAACGCATTAAAAATTGGTGTAAATATTGAAGTTGGAGAAAACATAACAACATGTAGATTATGTTAATTTACACCAGAAAGAAAAATTATTGTTTATTTTACCAATTAAACAATGTCACAACAAACTAGACGTTTTTGCCTTTAAAATGATGCATGGATTTTTATGTTTAGTTAACCATAAGTAGTTAATTAAATCGAAATAAAACACCTCTCTTCATAATTTTATCGCGAATGTCCCGAGCGCTTTCGAATCGCTCGCGCAATGTAAATAATAAGCAAGATGGCCGCCTAAGGTAGGTCTCGTTTAGACTTATTTACGCAACTTAGAAAAAGGCGGTTATGTTTTTTTTTTTTTAGTTGGGATTTTAAATTAAACACTAATAATAAAATAAATGTTGTGTTTTATTTTATTAAATAATAAAATTGTAAAAATAATTAAAAAATTAACCAATTATGTGTGGTACGCCATGAAACAGCGATCTATGCATAAATTTTTATTGCATTCTAGGCACTTCCACACAGTTCTTGTCACGACTTTTCGCTGGGCGCAGAACCAACACCGACTTTGCTTAAACCCAGTTTTCACAGGAAAGTGGCGATGTTCCATTATCGGTCTAGTCTTTGCTTTTGTCACCTGTCTGGCTTTCGTGTTAAGCAGTCGCGGTTCTGTCGTGAGGTCAACATGTCGGTGTATTTTTATCAAATTCTCCGCCAAAGTTATCCTGAACTTCCTATGTGATATGGTAGGATTCGCAGATTTAAATATAATGTAACAATTAAAAATGGCAGAGTTAAACAGTCGACAGAACATTTTCTTGTACCATATTCTATTACGCTGACGTTCCAAGGGGTGAGCAGACAAAAATTGGTCTTTCCTGTCCACTCTTCCCATGGTTTTGTTGTAGTCCAGGACAACGCTTGGCTTATAAGTTAGTCGGTCATATTTTTGTCGCCTACCGATTTGCAGGGAATGGTAGGTCGAGAGCATGCTAACTATGTTAGCATCTCGCCATACAATTACCGACAAATCGGAACAGTAGCTTGCCAATACTTCACCTTGTCTAAGTTCCGCCTTCGTTATAGTTTTCAATGAATCGGGAACGAATTCCCGATTGAGTCGTAAGGTCCCAAAACAGTCAGTCTGTTGTCGTTTTAAACACCGCGCTAATAATGGACTATTGTAAAAATTGTCCATTATTAACGTGTGTCCGTGGTGAAGTAGAGGTTCTACTAAGTCGTACACAATTTTGGCAGTAGCATTGCTAGGACGTACATTGCGACTGCCAGTTATATCACGTTCAGTCGTGTCTGTGTCATCAGGCATCTCGACAATGTCTAGAGGTTTTGTCTCGTCAGTGTCCAGAGGGTCAGGCTCGTCAGATGTCGTTACTGTTGCAGTCGCAGTCCCAGTCTTTTGTTTCCCCGCATAAATAAAAAACTTCCAAAGATATCCAGAGGAAGACTCACAAAGCTCATAAGTCTTCACTCCGACTTGCGCAGCCTTTGATAAAATCTTCTGAGCGAAGCTTAGTCGCCCATGCCACTTCAGAAGACATTCGTCAATGGAGATTTCTTGGGAAGGGTAATATAAATGCGAGAATTTATCGTTAAAATAATCACTAACCATTTGAATTTTGCACAGTTTGTCAGGTTCTGTAATAGTCTCATTGTCGACGAAATGGATTAGTGACTTTAGTAATAAAAATCTATTATACGACATAATTTTTCGGAAATAAGGCATAGTGCCGAAACCATTAAAGCCAAAATAGGACTCCTCTTTCGGTAGGGGGTATAACCCTTGAAGAATTGATATAACAAGAAAACTGACCATTTCGTCCCTGTCTGTTGGTGTCCATCGGTAAAGTCTTAGAGTCGGTAAAAATTTTCTTTGATCTTTCAGTAATTTAATTTTCTGGTCGGCATATCTGTTAGTCTCTGTGCAAATTCTGTCTATAAAGTCGGTGTCGATCATTTTATAAAAAATGTCGACAATTGTCGTCTGGTCTGTTATTGAAAATGTCGGTCCTGGAATCCCAGTAAATTTTTCTCGTTGTCCTGTAAAAATCTTTTGGTCTTTCTTCCATTCAAAATTGTAAGAGTCAGGTGGTGCAATCTCCCTGATTGCTTGGTCATTCTGGCGGTCTTCTGTCTCTAGTACACGAGTCTCGTAAAACGTCATGTCTGTGTCAAGTGCAGGCTCCGCCGTAGCATTGCGTGAAGTCATGACAGGGAGAGAGCAGTCCTCGTCTTCTGTGTCCGAGTCACAGTTACTTAAGTCGTCAATCAGTTTCAGCCATTCGCCAATGGTCTCGTCAGCATTCTTCTCACTAACCCCTGGAAAAATAAATTTATTGTTAACAATTTGTGGTTTTTTATATTTGAGTTTGTGATGAATTAATTTAATAATGCGAATCTATTGAAATACGCTGTTTACTCGTGTAAGGCGCCACAGTTACCTCGTCATCAGCCTGTACTACCATATTGTTTCCTGAGTTTCCTAAAATAAAATTATGCTTACATAAATTGATTACTTCAAATTAAACTTAAATTTCACTAAAATTTACCTCTCGGCTACCTCTTACCAGAATTGGCCTTATACAATGGAGCAGAAAGACTTCAAAAAGGGGAAAACAATAAAAACAAATATAAATTGGTTGTTTTAATTCAGGAACAAAAGTCTTTTAATCTGTAGAGGACTTTAATGGGGAAGAATGTTCAGAAGGTATGGGTTTTTTTAGGAGCCTATGCCATCAAGGCTCTATTTAATTCCATATCATAACGGTTGGGATCTAGACTGTCTATAAAACTGGGGGAATTAGGGACGGTATCCATTTCTGGCGTACCATTACGCAGTATATCTCCTTGTTCTTCTAGTTCTGTAACAAACAATATGAGTTTTAGGATACATACCTACTTATAAAATCAATAGTACATAGCCTAGTAATATACTTACGTAATCTACACGTCTCTGGGCGGAGATTGTGGAATGTCATCTGTAAAAAAAAGCACCAGGTTAATTAAGTAATTAAAGATAAGATTGTGACCAGCTTCCGTTATAAAAAAACACTTACGTATCTCGACGTTCCTCGTGAACTCACACGGTTTACGCTCTGGTGACGCCAATCTTTAGGAAGCTTTATAATGTATAACTTTCAGTTATTCTGTAGTGTATTTGGGTCGCTAGTAAAAAATAAACAGTTGGGGCAATGAAAATATGTCGGTAACTAGGTACAGGTATGTCTTTGAATAATGGTCGCAACGGGCCACTCGAAAACAAACGGAACAGAGGCTCTGAGCATTTCTCAAATCACATTACGATATAAATAGTTTACGTTCACAACTACAATAGTCTTATGTACTGACCATCCCGGCTCTTTACAAACTTTGGCCGTGGATGGTTATGATCCAAACAGTACTGATCCAGCTGTTCGCAAGGTGTAAGCCTGAGTTTGGCTGTGCACTTTGTGGTGTACCTGCTGGAACAATACCACTGATGGAGCGTCTTGGCCACTTTGTAGTATGAGAACCCTCGCAGAATAAGCAGGGTCCCTCCGCGCATAGATTTTGCGTACTCAATCTTCAAATCTGTGAAGTTATGAATTTTCGTAAAGTACGAGTATCATTGATCATGATCATTCTTCATGAAAGAAGATAATATATACCTAATTATAATCTTTGAAAAGTTAGCCCCAGACACTAAAGGTACATAACATTTTATTCAGACGATGCATGATGAAAGATTGTAAATAAAATGAAATGAAAATGTCCAATTTATTGTCTACTTATTTTATTCATTATAATGTCCATAACCCAAAAGGTCCGCCCTTTGGGCGGTTTGACAACATCCGACACGGGATGGCCACTTACCCGTATCTCCACCACTCCGCATTGGAGCAGCGTGGTGGAGTATGCTCCAGACCTTCCCCGGTTGTGGGGAGAGACCCGTGCCCAGCAGTGGGGCATAAAAAAGAGTTGAAAGCAATCCAAAAGCTGATAAAAAAATCCTAAACTGCAATTTACTTAGCAGTGTCGTACAAGGATGTTAATCGTTGTTTTATATAAGATTTACAGACATTGTATTTGTAAGAAACAACAGTTTTATATTCTTATTAACATCTCCAGTGCGATACAAGTTTGATTGAAATGCCTTAAAAATAATACTGTGAGTTAAGTGCCCTTCTCAAATATATAGGTATATGTCTTTATTATTTATCAACATCTTAGCTGTCACTTGTGCTCACTATCAGGCTAAAGCTTATACTGCGTAATTTGTTAATAACTTGTAATTTATACACTTGATTTTAAAGGAGTGCCGAGAGTTTTCTCCCGGCCTACCTTAGCCAAAAGGGCGCCTAAAGCCGATGTACCGTATTAATTGACGTGCATTCAGTGTATACGTGTACCTTATGATGAATAAAATTTTTAGACTTTGATCTATTATAAAATATAGTAAGTATCTCGATAACATACTGATAATGACCACCATACTGATACTTTAGGCATAAGGCCTTTCAGTATTGTAACACAACCAGCTTATTAACAATCGAATCTATTTTACAACGCCTAGCGACTACTGCCTATTATAATATATAAGCTGCCTATTTAATGCCTCTATAATAAATATACTAGCTATAAAATGTTCTTACATCCTCACGTATTGCCCATCTTTACTCTTGAAATACCTTGGAGGTGGATGGTTGTGATTTAAACAGAACCGTTCCAACTTATTGCAAGAACCAAGTTTAAGCCTGGAGACGCACTTGGTGGAGTACCTGCTAGAACAATACCATTGCTTGGAAGTTTTGCTTATTTTATAGAACGTGAAGCCTTGCAGCATGAGAAGTGTTCCTCCACGAAGCGATTCGATGTACTCGAAGGTCAAATCTGTGGTTAATGAATTTACAGTTTATTAGAGTAAAATTAAAATTTAAAATATTATCAACCGACATCAAAAAAAGGTTTAGGTTCTCAATTCGACTGTATTTTTTTTAAGTTATAACTTTCGACTGGGTGAACCGATTTGGATGATTTTTATTTTATTTGCAAGCTGATACTTTGCGTGGTCCCATTTCAATTCAGCCCCAGTTCTGACAACGGCATCCATTAGAAAACCATAAAAGTCTTAAATTTACATTATGTGCGCGAAAATTTTGAAGTCGGTTTTATTCGCAAAGCAAGTTACCTATAATTATTTTGATAACTTGGCAATAATATTTTGCAACAATACGCATAAGGGCATTGCCGGTTGATTATAATCAGTTAGAAATCCTTCCATAAAAAATCATACCCTTATATTAAGCCGCTATGAAGTTACAAGGCCATGGCATCGGCAGTACCACTACACTATCTTCACCGCAGCGTCATCCCGATAATTAAAATATATATCTTGATTTACATACACTTAATGAAAGACATAATAAGGAGACCTCTTTTAATGCCTTTTTATAACAGCGCATGTCATAGTCCTTCCTACAAATACGTTATTCGATTAGTTCACATCAATTCATGCACGGCCCGTAATTCATTTGTTGCGCCATCCAAGATACGTTCAAATCGTGATTATGGGCTGTATTGTACTTCACTATACAATTAAACTTATCCAAAACCACCCGGGCTTTGCAGTTCATCGACCTCCGCTTAGAACAGTACCATATCCGTGACCGCCAGCTGTCAGAAAACGAGTAACCTTGGAATAGCATCAAGGATCGACCTGTCTTTGTTGTGACGATCTCGTAAAATAAACCTGAAAAACGTACAATACAGCGGAATAAAATCAATTTGAAAACATCGATTATTTATTATACCCAGTACCTATATAGATCTATGATTGTACGTAGGTTATTGGACACAGCAATATATAGATGGAAGATATAACTTATGCCATGAAAAAAATATTTTAAAAAGCTACGCACAAGAATGTGCTTCTTTCTAAAGAAGTTTCTTCGAAATAGAATTTAATATAATAAAATGACATTTCAGAGTGCAAAAAACGCTAAGGTTAAAGGCTATCAAGCATTATGTTACAATTCTTAAAGCGGGTGAAACCGCAGGGCACAGCTATAAAACATAACCTACTTACATACGACAACGTAAAAATGTATAAATTTTTTTATAGTACCTATATGAGTAGCAAAAGAACATGCAGGCCACCTGTTAGTTGTCTCTGCAACCCATATGAGAGAAGTCCTATATTACCTATGTCATAAATAATATGTGGAGGCTTTGGGCCTTCGGCATTCACCCTCCCTACCAGACATACAAGAAGGCTTTACGGCTGGTGATAAGGATGTAGTCGACATGATTACTTACCATTAAAATTGTCTATCTGTGTGTTGGCTTTATATTATATACAGTAAAAAGAAAAAAAAAACAACTTCTCTGATTCGATATTTGATGTTTTTAAATATTATAAGTCATTAAAAATCATGATATGGTCAGTTTCCTATACAATGCTTCACAAATTCAAAATCTTAAGGTTCATAATAATATTCTCAATTTATGATTACAAAAAGACTCTATACAAGAGAAAATTCGTTGTGTCGTCGAAAACCAACACCTATATTGCCCAATGGTAACAAAAGCTAAGAGTTAACATAAACCATTCATAAAGTTATCAACTGAACTTTATTTCAGATACACTACTGATTTTATTATGTTATACTAAACTACGGATATCGAAAAGGTTTGAAAATACAGGTCATTATAATTGCTCTCTGAGCAAACATAATAAGTATATGCCTTCAACCCTTTTTATGTCCCACTGCTGGCCCATAACGGGTCTCTCCCCACAACCGAGGAAGGCCTGGAGCATACTCCACCACGCTGCTCCAATGCGGATTGGTGGAGATTA
>DWAV01002958.1:0-10347 GCA_018231305.1 Noctuana lactifera | reverse complement strand
AACGTTCACAGTTTTTCTGTAGTGTATTTAGTATCAGCATTGCACCCGTGCGAAGCCGGAGCGGGTCGCTAGTTTAATATAAAAAGCAAACTTGACTCACTGACTTATATCAAAGCAGAGCCGAAACTACTGCACCTAGAAAATTGTAATTCGGTACAGGGGTTCCCTTTATAACGTGAAGTCTTGAGCATAAGCTAGTTGTAAATAAATATCTAAATCTCTTGAGTGGGACTTTACAAAGAGGAACAGTTTACACGTGTATCAAATTATTCCAATAAAGACAATTGTCTGGGAGGAACTTTGTGTGGACAGAGCTTATGTAATAATTGGATCATTGACATGTTAACGAGTTTCTACTTTGCTTGATGTTCCCTATGGGAGGTGAGGCTAAAATCTAGATTTAAATCTAGACTCGACAAACTGCGACCCATTAAGAGCTGTATTTAAATGGTTCTGATCAAATCAAATTGAAGATTATAAAGCAAGTACAGTGAAACTATAATAAAGAAGTAGGAATAACATGTCAATAAAGGGACTAGAATTAGTATCAAAGAGAAACATTTAAGTCTTAGTCAATTTCGAGCACCTTGTGTGCCTAGCGCTTGCTTAGTGCCTACTTTTGTAACATAACTTTAAAAAACAAGATTGGATTGGTACCTATAACCTTTTTTTTTATCATAGACAAGGCAAGTGTTTTGTTTTGAGTCTTATCTCTGGGAAAAAAGACAAAAAAAATTTATATTGTTTCATAATTTCAGAACATTACTAGGTAGGTATGTTTAATAATACAAAAAAACTGAAACGTGTTTTGTTTTTCTTACTGTCTCATTAGTGGAAGATATAAAAAAGTGTAGGTATGTATTGTCAATGACATAACAAGTTGGATTATTTATTTTGCACAGATAATGTAAAGAACGTGAGAGGATTTCGCGGAGGCACGAGTCATGTTAGCGACGACATCACGATATGACAATAAGATTCTCATAAGAATAGAAATGCATGTGATCATTTTGCGTATCGACTTCTGAACTCAACTAGTCACCTACTCGCAGTAATTGTGTAGTACGAAGAAGTGGAGTGTCACTCATTTAACCAATAACAACATTAACAACTCGGTAACAAGAGTGACACCACATCGTCGGAGGACAACGAAACAACTCGCCAATTGACAATAATTGACGCAAAAAGGCAATAACATTTTGGAGGTCGACGCAGCGCGTTACGGGAAAAAAGTTAGCGAAAAAAATAAATAAAACAATCACTTTGAAGTGTTTACGAACGCAATTTAACTCTTTGAGGGAAATTTTGAAGTTCGGACGTTACCCTGCCGAATCGCGGAGCGCTCGCGCCGCTCTGTTCGCCGCGGGGCGCGACGTCTTTCGACGTCGGTCGGGTTGTAGCATTATTTTTTTACCACAAACACGTTCTCGCCCCCTCATCAGTCGGCCGCTTGGGGACCGAGGGAACGAGTTCGTCGCACGGCCCGCGGCCAGCCTCCCAGGGGCTCCCGACCGCTGCATCTCCACTACAGTGGAAAATAACCCAACACAATAAACACACACACTGCACACTGTTGACACCCGCCCGAGAGCGCCTGGCCGCCTGGCCGCCTGGCGCGGCGGCAGACGTGATCACTCGCGAAATAAAACACAGAAACCACTGAAATACGCGGCGGAACCAGATATGTACCCACCTTACTCTTGGTAATAGCGTGTGTAGCCAGCTTTACGACGGCGAAGTTTCCCGTGCCTATTGTCTTTTCTAGTTCGTAGTTGCCGACGCATACTAGCTGGTCTATCGGGAAGTGTTTGCTTTTGTGTATCGGCTTGATATTGCTGGCCATTTTAGTGGGAACACGGTCTAACCACTTTGCCCCGCGCACTCCGCGAAGGATTTCGGACTACTGTTTTTAGTTCACGCGACGGGCGGCGGCGGCGCCACCGGCACTCACGTCATTCGCCTGGCACGTACAACTGCGGCCTCCGACTTTTCATTAACAAATGGGACCGCCCCATCGATTGAATCTTTACCTCGCTGCTGATTCTTTACGGAATTGTTAACACAACAATGTGACTCTGCACGAAGGCGATCTCGGCATCGTCAAAGTTATCGCACGACTCGCCCTTATCAGCGATTCCTTATCAATACCGAAGGCTCGAGTTGCACATCGCCAGTACATGAAAAAAGAACTCGATTCACAACGTTTACGCGACGCATGTCATCTCAGTCGCTCGCGCGCGTCGTCGCGGCGTGCGAGCGAGACGGCGCGAGGTGGAGGGGCGGTGTGACGTCAGATGGCAGCGTTTACGTCACACGCGGCAATTTCAAACGAGTTACCGTGTACGTCAGACTAAAATATCGATTTTTAGTTCTGAACGAAAATGTTCAGCTGTATTTTGTGCAAATACGTAGTTGTTTTGAACAAAGAACTCGTCAGCATTTTTCTAATGCGTATTAATAGTCGATACATAGAGTACTGCGTATGTACGATACTGATTAATCGTTCATTCAATGCTCCATTATCAATTCAAGCATCTTAATTCATAAAATGGTCGAGGAGTTTTCCTCGAAAGCAGCTTTAAGATGGAATCAAGATTATTATTATTATGACAAAAACTCACTTCCCTTTCAAAATTGTTTATATTTATTATATAGCGTTGTGCGTAGGTGCCTACTACCTACTGTATAGTCACAATTTTCAACAGACTTCAAAAATAGAGGGGGTGCTCAATTCGACTGTATTTTTTTTTGTCTTTATTTGGTACCTCATACCTACTTTCAACTGGGTGAACGGATTTTGATAATTATTTTTTATTTGAAAGATGGTGCTTCCCGTTTCGTCACATTTAAATTTCGTCCAGTTTTATAACGGCATCCATGAGAAAATCATATTTTACAAATTTGCATTAAGTAACCTAATTTAAAAATCCCTCTATGACTGCCTTCAACCCTATGTCTCACTATTGGGCACGGCTCTCTGCCCACAACCGGGGAGCGCCTGGAGCATACTCCACCAAGCTGCTCCAATGCGGATTAGTGGAGAATATGACTACTAATTAATACTTTAATACTAATTAGTTTAGTATTAAAATAATACCCAATTGTGATACCTATGTACTAACTAAGTTACAGAACTAACTTAGGTATCAACAAAATTAATGTTAATAAATCAATAATCATATACAATGTCTACCGACGAGCAAGTAGGTACTCGCGCCTACTCGTAGCTGTCATTCATTCCCAGCTATTCTACTGAAATTCTACTCCTATGGGGGTGAAAACGGGGGCAAACATGTATGGCACAAGGCGATTCCTTGGTCCAATCAATCTATTTTTTACGAGTAATAAGCAAGTAAATAAAGAAACCTATGACTTAATAAACAATGGGTGCGTACATATTACGTACGGTTGGTCACTACTATGTACTTATTATGTTTAGATTTCAGCCGAAACCGTAACCGACACTTACCTACATCTATTAATACTCAAATCTAGTGTACTTTTTCCCATAACTTTTCGTAGTCACATCTACAGTTAGTTACATAGATAACGTCTAGTAGTGTTAAATGAAATGAAAAGACAATTTATTAATGTACGGACTTATCAAATTTGACGAATGACGCACGATAATTCATGAATACAGGAGTGTCGGCAATTTTTTAACCGAAACCGAAACTAGATATTATAGCCGAAACCGAAAGTCAGTCAGTCACTAGACTCACTAGTCCACAGTGGCTAGCGATTGCAATCACAACTCGAAATTCATCAATATCATAATGAACTTCTACCGCTACCCGCTGGGAATCGACCTCAGGGCTTGTAATCAAGTCGGAGTCTGATATGACCTCCCCCCCCACGCACCCCCTCACTAACTAACCGAGTACGCCCAAAGAAGGCTTTTAATTAATTACGGTTTGTGTGTACATAATTATTATATTTTATTCTTTGGTCGTCATTTCCCAGAATATAATATATTTATTATTTATATAAAATTAGCCCAGAGGTTAAGCATGCCTCTTGTTCAAGAGGACCGGGTTCAAATCCTAGCTGCACGCTTAGGGATCAGTGCAAGTTTCATCAAAATCGTTGAAGTACTTTTCAAGATAATAATTATTATGGACTAAACGTAAAAGTAATTTTGTAACATTTAGCTATGCGTGTAAATGTAACAGGCAGCCAGAGGATTCAGGGGCTATAATTCTATTATATTCTTTTGATGCAGTAGCAAATATTTGTAAAATAAATTGCGTATACAAGTTAGTTTTGCGTATACGAGGATACGAATTGATATACACTATCAATTCGTGTCCTCGTCTGCAGCAGACGGCGCACGCAGCTCATGCTGGTCTGCGTCAAATATAGAATAGGTATCGCCGCAGAGCGAAGTGAATGAAATACCCTCAAATAGATCAGCACTGTCCTGGTCCATTCATGAATGCGATGCTACACTATAGGTATTCATATCTTGAGGATGACTGCTGAGCAGAGCGCTATGCTATCGATTTTGCAACAAACTGATTACAACGACACCTGTCGGCTAGTTAAGGAAAACATTTTTCTTAAAAAAGCCTAACAACGCCATCTATTGACTAATAGTAAGGACAGTGCTTCTTAGGCTTTCGTTTTAAGTTTTTCTCGAAGCCGATATTTTTTCACTCAGTTATCTTAAACGTAATCTGAATATTGGATATAAAAATAGGTAGTAATTAATACGAGGATGGTGCAAGGGTAGGGGTACGTAGTGCTTCCGTGTTCCGTATACCTAATTGAAATTGAGACAAGCAGGAAGTAGAAATAAAACAACAGTTGTTTTAATAATAATTTACTCATTTCAATATATATTTCTATAATAGAAATCTGTTACGTATTTATATATAAATATGTAGTAATGGAGGGATGCGCCCCCGCAAAACGCTTTATTATATTAAAATACAATATTACTATATTAAAATAATTTATTACATTAATTTAATAATACAGTGATGTCAACAATTTCGCGATATCTTTGGCTAAGTAAGATTCCTTTGTGTTATGAACGAAAAGGCGTTTGCTCCCCAGCTTTGAAGTGCATTGTACCAACCTTCGAATACCGTATGATCCGCCGGTGTTGCCATCACTAGAAACGCGTTATTAAAGAATTAGTAAGAAATTAAGCGAATTATCACCAAAACTGGGGAGCCAAACCTATAATGATCAAATCAACAATTAATAAAATTAAAAATTATACAAATAATTATTATTAAAAATAGAAACAAAAACAACCACGCTTTAACGAAGCAGCCTTAACTAACCTCACATAATTTAATTCCATGTAGCAACACTGACTTACACGTCACATTCACGTGAAAATGGCGGCGTGACATAACAATTAAAATGTTGATGCTTAAAATGCGTGATGTCACATAAAATAAAAAAATGACATCGCGGCGCCATTTTCACGCGATTTTGACGTTCGTAGCAAAATGGCGCCAAAAGGCATTCTACGAAATAAATTTCGTATTAATTTGTAACAACTACGATCCTATTATAGGACCATTAGCGTTCACATTTACTATAATATATATATCATTTCTGTGGATTTTGTATGTCAAATATCATTTATTTTCTTTGTACGTTTTCAACCCTTACCATTCAACGAACATATAATAATATGTAATTTATATATCGTTTTATTCACAATGTATCGCTGTTACACATCTACAGGGCAAATACAAAAATGTACAATTATTTACAATTTAAAACGATCAACGAGCAGAAATAATACGCAGCGCGCAGATGTCGAAATAACAATGGGGTACTCGACAAGCAAGTCAAACGAGATACTTTTAATAAGCGATCAAAATGCGAAGGACTCCATACATTTTGTATGTCCAATACATATAGTGACGTCATAACTTCATGGCTCCATTGCCAGATATTTTCATCGATTCAAAAGGAATAAAAGTAGAATTCATTTAGCAATGTGAATCAAATAAAAATTTTAAGACATTTTTCATTGTTCAGTGTTGTTTTAATGATAGAATGAATTGTTAGTTGTGTCAAATACCCCATTAAAATGGCGAGTCCGCGGAAGCGATATCAGCGCGTCAACCTCAACAAAATGGCGTCAAATCAACAATCAATTATATTCTACAACTATCAAACGTAATGACTATTCCATTATTGATTACGGCTTACGTTCGCTTCATTCCCACGTCATTTTAATGCCGTGTTGAACTATAAACACTATTGGTTATTAACGTTACACGACGCGAGATGTTCAATCGTTAATTATAATTTTAATGTACAGATAGATTTGATTATGAAAATAAAGACAATACGAATTTATTTATTTAAATGTATCCGAGAGGTGTTTAGAAGTCTGTGAAAGCCTCCGATCATTAATAAAGTAGAATGCAATCGGCAACAAAACACCAGAACCAAATGAGCGCGCTTTTAATATGAATACATTAAAAGATCGAATGTGAATATGGCTGCGCGAGGGACGCCTTAGAGGATGTTAAGAGAGATTTATGTTATGGCTCAGTATTACTATGAACTACTTAAATTACTACTACACCTGCATTAAAAATACTGTTGTTTAGTCAAACAATTTGCGTAAATGTACTTTTTAAGTCTAAATGTAGTCACAACTGTAAATGTCAATTGTGAGTACTCACTCTTATATCCTTTGTTGGGAAATTATGTTATTTTCAACACATCGTGTAAGTATTTTTGTGCTAAACAAATAAATAAATTCATTTGGGACACGTTTAAATTAATTTTTGTTTAGGATTGTGCATCTGAGTACTATTAATTAATGATCGAAGGTCGAACAATAATATGTTTTTATATTCTTGTAAATTTACAGAAGAGGTGAAATTTGAGCTGCGAGCTCGCGTCTCTATTTTAGTATTAAAGGACAAGGTACAAATGTCTAATGCCAACTTAGGTCCCGACAAAAGTTCGTAATGCCACCGGATGTAAACTTAACATTTTCGTATGGCGAAGTATATTTTTCTAATTATTAAACTTAATTATGTACAACTTGAACTATCTACAATACATTTTAATGGCGCGTTCGGAACACTTTCGAAGCGGTGGTAGCAAAGATAACTTTACATTTTCGAAATTAAACATTCGTTATGTAAACTAATGTCGACGACAAGTTGCACTAAATGTCAACAAAGGGACGTGGTTTTTTTTTAATTACATTTATGATAATAATAATAAAAGCATAAAATTTTATAATTTATAGTTAAATTATAAAATTTTATGCTTTTATTATTTTATTCTTTAATAAAATGAAGGTTTAGGAAGACATGGTAATGGAAGATCCTTTAATTATTACATTAGAATACATCAACTTGTGAGTTACATGTTAAACTTTAAAATGAAATTTCCAAAAAATAAAAAAATCTTTTTGGGGTGGACCCTTATCATACAGGGATTTAAAAAATAGTTTGCATTCTATTCTCAGACATACTGAATGTTCACACAAAACTTGATATGAATCGGTCAAGCCGTTGAAGCAGTTTGGCAACAAACACTGTAACACAACAACTTTACATTATTAGAGATTAATTAAAATCAAATATTTTCCTTAACCTTTACAGTGACTCAATGCCACTGAATGTAACCGACCCAATGCCAATTTTACATTCAGTATAACTTTCCGTTGACATTACTTCGTTAATATTAAGTGACTTTTAATTTACTATTTAATTTTAATATGTTCGAGTAAAATTATCTAGTAAGGCCCATTTTTATATATATTATGTATATTTATATATTGTGTAAATATTGAATATTGTTAGAATGAAACGAGTTTCACGTAGAAATCACAAGGTTGCATATTCCACTGCTGGGCACGGACAGGCCCACGGCACGTATAAAGGGGGCATACGTCACCACGCTGGTCCAATGTTTACCTGAATAGAAACCTGTTCAATTTTTTCTAGCTCCGCCCTCCAACGTAGAAGAAAACAAGTTTTTAAACATTATTCTTCACAGAAGAACAAATTATGAATACTTTGATTAATAAAATGCACACGCAACGTGCGGGAATCGAACGCGGACCTTCCAGAACGGATACACCCACTAGTTATTCCTTTAACTCTAGCTACATATTTAACTATTTCTTATAATTTTTGTTAGAGAAATAAAATACTTTTTAAATAAAAACGAGAGAATGATAGTTCTTCATAAAGTTTCTCAAAGTTCTCCATTAAGTTCTCAGGGTTATCCATAAAGGTATCAGAAGACATATTACTGTTTCGCATTAGAGCAGCGTGGCGCACTCCTACCGATTCATAACCTCAGTGCCCGTGCCCAGCAGTGGGCCAGTGGGCGGGTGACGAGAGGTCAACAAACAACATCATACAGAGCTAATATTCTAAACTTAAAACACACAACCTATTACGAACCTAGCTTTACATAAATAGTTTTATTTTGATAGAATTTTTTTACATAAGTTAGTATTGACTTAGTATTTATGTGTGTGTGTGTGTGTGTGTGTGTGTGTGTGTCAGCTCGTCCGCACGCGGCTCCGGCGGCGAGTATTGCTTGAACCTGGAATAGATGCGAAACATCCAAAATATTTAGATTTTTACACACGGTTTTTAGAGGGAATAAATATGGCATATTGATAACAAAATATTCAGTTATTTTTACAAAATAGAACTGTGTACCAACATTCAAAATGCATTGGCTTTCAATAGCAACACAAAGGCATCGCTAGTACTGATAAGACAGATTATGTAGTTTCACATCAAAACTAATCAAAAAAGTGCGTGCAATGTGTGGAAAGGAGAAAGCTAGAGGGTGAGAGAGATATAGCTAGAGGCACAGAGAGAGATAGCTAGAGGGGTAGAGAGAGAGAGAGATAGCTAGAGGGGTAGACAGAGAGAGATAGCTAGAGGGGTAGAGAGAGAGAGAGATAGCTAGAGGGGTAGACAGAGAGAGATAGCTAGAGGGGTAGAGAGAGAGAGAGATAGCTAGAGGGATAGAGAGAGAGATAGCTAGACAGATGAGAGGGGGGGGGGAGATAGTGAGTGTAATAGAGAGCGTGTTTGTGAAAGAGAGGGGAAGATAGATAGTGTGTGTGTGTGTGTGTGGGAGACTGACCGCAGCGCGGGCGGCGCTAGGCGCGCTCGGTGCGCTCGGGGCGCGCCAGCTCGTAGAACAGCACGTAGGCCTCCGGGGACACCACGTCGCGGGGGCTGATGGGCGTCACGCTGGAATGTCACGCGCGAGTACATTTCAATATAGTAACCAAACGAACGCACGCCGATAGTTGAGAACGCCGGCGCTGAAACGCCAAAATGTATGATCGCTCCAGAAGCGCTTCATATCAGCGTGACACTAAAGTCAGCCTCAGTACTTTTGTGTTTTCTTTGCATATATATATTGTATGGGAAACAAACAATATGTCCATGATGTAATTGTACAAAAGTGAACATAAATAACGAGACGGTTACCGTGAGTCGTTGTACTCGTGCCAATCCCCCGTGTAGGGGTGCTTGCAGTACGCGGTGTAGTGGCCCGAGTACGTGGTGCCTGGAATTTTAACAAACATACATTTATATATTATTATTATAATATACATAAAGTCTGCTTTCAACCGTTTTTATGCTCCACATCTAGCATGCCCAACTATGGAGCATAACCGGGGACAACTTGCAGCATATTCCATCACGTGTGGGGATGTGGGGGTGTGTGGGTGTGTGGGTGTTGGGGTGTGGGGGTGTGGGGTGTGTGATGTGTGTGGGGTGTGGAGGTGTGGGGATGTATGAGGTGTGTGGTGTGGGGTGTGGGGTGTGGGGGTGTGAGGTGTGGGGGAGTGGGTGTGTGGGGGGTGGGGGTGGTACCGACCGGAGTGGTTGCTGACGGCGTACAGGTTGTAGAGCGCGGGCGCGGCGGAGGGCGCGGCGGCGAAGGGCGACATGTCGAGCGCGCTGAGCGGGAACTCCACGGGCACGCTGTGCTTGCCGCGGAAGCGCTCCGTCGGCGAGAACCTGCCCCACAACGACAATCACACTAGCAGCTCACTACAACACTCTCTGATCTCTATACTTATACTAATAAAGCTGACGTGTTTCTTTGTTTGTTTGAACGCACTAATCTCAGGAACTACTGGACTGATTTGAAAAATTCTTTTAGTGTAAAATAGTCTATTTCTCGAGGAAGGTTACAGGTTATCAAGCGTTACGGTGCAACTCTTAACGCGGGTGAAATCGGGGGGCACAGCTAGTCGTTCATAAGTAGCACATAGGATGCAGACCACCTGATATTAAGCAGTCATTAAACATGAGACAAGTCCTATCTAACCGCAGATAGGACATTGACATTTTTAAACTTAACGGGTAA
>DWAV01002957.1:0-10352 GCA_018231305.1 Noctuana lactifera | reverse complement strand
TCATCAGTCCACCGGGCCGGAGGGCGACCTGTGCTCCTTTTGCCGAGACGCGGTCTCCATTTGAGGAAGTAGTGTTTTGTAAACAATAAAATTAAATAAATAGACTAAAATTATTACCTAATAGTTTTAGTAGTAATCGGCCTAAGATAGGTTCGAAACTAGTTGGGCTCGCCAAAAATAAACTTTTCAAAAATCATTAATTCAAAATCACACGGAACGACCGTTATCATAGTATCTATTATCGTTTCTATACTTCGTAATTTGTTTGTTTTCATTAGAATAATTAAACAGTACCTACGTAGGTACTACTTAATACGCCGTATTAATGGCATTAGATGCTTTTAAAACTTCCGATAAATGTTTATCAATAATCGAAAATCTATTTCGATTTGTGTTGAAGAAATATGTTGAAAGTGTTGAAACGGAACTAAAGACAACCTTTAGAAATTCTTATTTTAACATGATTATTTTTACCTTAAGAGCGTTTTAATAATATTTTACTTTCCCATTTCATTATCCTGTTCTCAATAACGCTTTAAATAGAATTCCGACCTTTTTCTGAATATATCAATGAAGTAATTTTTCTTCGTAATC
Source organism: Noctuana lactifera (assembly GCA_018231305.1). Taxonomy (NCBI): domain Eukaryota; kingdom Metazoa; phylum Arthropoda; class Insecta; order Lepidoptera; family Hesperiidae; genus Noctuana; species Noctuana lactifera. The sequence continues at coordinate 9,758 of DWAV01002957.1, read as the reverse complement.
ACTTTTCTAATAACCCGACTTGTTCAAATTGCCCGAAGTCTTAGAATGCAACCTCGAAACCCGAAACTTCGGTCACATTTAATTTGGCAGATTGCCCTGGGGACACTCTTCATTATTGTAACATGTTTAGCTTACTGGATACTTGGAACAACATTCTGTTGGCCTTAATAATATCCGTATATATTATGACCTCTTTAGGGAAGGACAATTTGTACGTCAGTTGCTTTTTATCATGTACATTTTCATATAATGGGTCATCTTCTTATCAATGTACATGTGTCATCATCAACCCCTTAATTATCACAGTTCTTAGTAATTAGAAGGGTTTAGGCTAAAGTCTACAGCAGATTGGTGAAATTCACATGTTTTTCGAGAACATTATATAGAACTCTGAGGCATTCAAGTTTCGACAACAGTTAGGACTGTGATGGGTTGACTTTATAGCAATAATGTTTCCTCTTCAAAGTCTTAAAACGTCATCAAGTTAGATATTATAGGAGCTAATTAATAGAATACCTATTTTACGAAATAATCATGATGTTCTCTTTGAAATATTGCATAGGTAATATCAGCGCTGAAGCCAAGTAGGCGACTCGCTAATTTTACTTTAATTACAGCCAATGAAACATTTTCGTCGCAAACTGGTATTAACGACGTGAAATTACGAGAAATTGTCCGAAAGATTAATTGCCGTGTTAATACGTTTTGTGATGGCACGGTGTATTCTGATATAATATTAAAGCGTTTAACAACAATATTAAAGAAAATAATTAACTAGTTATAATCATAATATTGTATTTATTTATTTAAACTTTATTATACCAACTTAAAAAAAATGGTACAACAGGCGGAAATAATGCTAAAAGCATTCTCTATCAGGCTGAAGGTTGGCTGATAGTATCACCCAACCTTTGGGCTAAGCAGAAACGCTTAGGCCGTATAAGTAAACATTAAGGAAAGAGAGAATAGGTATAAGTATCTATTGAAAATAAAATATTAAAATATGTAACGTATTATAAATATATATGAATAGCTATAAAGGAAAATGGGAAATTAGGTTTCCAAGTATTGTTTTAAGAAGTGAGCCGGTCAAGGCTCACGTGTAATGTAATGTAATGTAATTGTAATATTTACAAAAGAAATTAGCTACCTACTGTTACTTCCATGATATCCGGGTACGTTTTAAAGGTCACACACAAAAATGCTATAATATCGGTGCATAAAGACAATTTTACACAAAGAGAAATTATACAAACACCCAGACCGATAACAGAAATCCAATTTCATCATTAAAACTTCTGCCCCACTGGGCATCGAACCTCGAATAGCGAACTGGCATGATAACGACTGCACTACGCGAGCTGATAATAAACCTGATTTCTAATTGAAGAGCAAAGCAATTTAACTTTTAGTAAACGGTAGATTAAGATCTCGAAACTTTCGCTTAGCTAAGATATCTCTAGTCATCCCAACTGAATACTGAGTTTTGTGATAAAGACAGTTAAATTGTTACTTTTTATTCTTATGATTCATAAACTAGCTGACAGAGTCTATTTGGACTCTGTCTGACCTTATAAATAAAAAAATCCAGGGATTCTGATCAAAATATAAATTATAGATATCATTAAATCCGTTTTCGAGATACCTAATATCAAAAAGCCTATTTAAGCCTTAAGCAAAATGTATGATACTTTTTTTTTATATATATTATTCTGGCTTACAACATATTAAGTTTAGCATACTTACATAAACATTGCTTACCTTTAACGTATATGACTAAGAATTTCTAATAAGAAAGAAAATGTTGAAACTAACGCTGCTTATTTAATTAACACACACATCTTCTAACAGCAAGTAAAACGTAAGAGAATTAAGATTTGTTTAAGCAGAAATAGGTGTGACGCATCAATTACAGAGGACAATTTTCGTGCAGATATGGGACACGGGTGAGTTAAAATGCAAATCAGTCGGCCTCTATTGTCTGCTTCGAATTAACGTATATAGTAGGTTCTCGTAATTCCGTTTCACAACTGAAGTTATTGTGCTTTGAAGACGAGGTAAGCGAAAAGCGAACTTTGACCAAATTAGAATGAAATTAGACTCCAAAAAATATTTTTTTTAACAGTCATTACCGGTTTTGTATAATGAAATTATATTTTACAATAACAAATTGATCCTTGAGTTTAAACTAATTGGATAAAAAAAATTCTTGTGGTTTTTAATAAGCTTCTAATTAATACCTGTGGACAAGAAAATATTTTAATTTAATTTATCGCATAGATGCCATCAAAATTCATATTAGTGTAGATATCAGTAAAATATTACATTAATGTGAGAAACTGTACCGGAGGGTTCAATAAAACTTTTAGTCAACTTCCAAATGGAGATGGTTCACAAATCAAAAAGCACAAAATACAAAACGATCTACGAGTATGATCCACATTAGGGATTTCTTTGTTATATCCACATTAGGGATTCCTTTGTTATGATTATCCAATCCAATGGATGGAATGCCAATGGGACAATTGGATAACCTATTCCTTCCATTTACAAACCTGAACAACTTTGGTCCTTAAAATTTGTGCCTAGCATAAATTTGATTTGAAAATCTTCCAGAAAGTAGATGAAAGTTTGGAACGAGAAACTTCCACTAAATTCCCACTTGTGAAAGGCTGCATAATCCGAGAAGACAAATAACCTCACGCCGCCATCCGCCGCTTATGCGTCATTCCTATATCCTCACCATATTTTCCGCATATAAATTAACTCATAACTCAGCAGAATATCCAGGTCAAGCAATGCTAAATCACTTGTAAAGGGGTACTGACATTACTTGTGTCAGCGACAGCAATTATTTCCGAAGTTATACTTGTTTTAGCGCGATATGATACAATGATTTCGAATAAAACTGGCAATAAACTCAACGATAGTAGGTACATTACTCAATTATTTGATTGAGGATTTTATATTAATAAAGCACCACCAGGAAAACTATAGGTTCCTTTAAGCACTAGTACAAATAGAAATGTTCACATACTGACATCAACAAATCTTCGGGTTCAGGCCCAAGTTTTAATATAACTGAATGTTCCGCCTAGCCTTCCATTTATTGGGATACAAATTCTGAAGTCGCAATAAAATATAACTCATAGTAAGTCTCCGTGTCAACGAAAATACAGCAGCGTCAATAGACATTGTTGAATGTGACAGATATGAAATATTTCTTATTTAGCCTCTACAATAGTACAACGTAAACATCGCGAGCGACCGAGATATATTATGACGAATGATGTACTCGAAAGTCCCGAAAGATGACAAAGTGACGAGAATAACCACGGAATGGCCGCGAATGTATGTAAAAACAACCCTCGAGGCGAATATAAAAGGAAATAAACTGACAATTTCCAAATTGAGTTGTGTTACCGCTACACGCGCTGAAATGGAAAACCATTATTGTAAAGATAATTAAATTCGTAACGTTAAGTTGAGTTTAGGAGAATTAATTTTGTGGCACTAAACAGGTGATCATAATTCAATACAAAGTTACCTACATAATATATATTATGAGCTACAGCCGCTATAGTGAATGTTTTGGCTGTGACTAACGCCCAATCCTACTGTAAAGGACCTATTTTTTAGTTAAATGAAGTGTGATAGTTTAAATACTTATAAATAAGTCTGTTAACTTAAGGCAAGAACACAAATATATTTCCAGATTGTTATTTGTTTTGTTCAGATTGCTATATAAAATGTAAGCACCAGCTTAAGATTGAAGGACGAAGACAATAGAAATAGAACCTTCTTCAAAACATACCTTATAAATTTGATAATAATAATATTTTAAATTCAGTGCTGTAATTCCCTATACAAGCGCAAGTAAAATCGATTCTTCTTCTCATCTATTTAAATTGTACCTACAACAGATAGTCAAAACAGAGCTTCATGAATAATAAAAAAAATGTTTACATAAATATATTATACAAAAGCAACACAATTCCTCCGAATATAAAAACATCCTCCTGTGAATAGGAATCGATAGAAGACATTTGTGGCACGGTTGTAGAATAACACGATATAGAATAAAGTTAGATAACAGCTGGCTCCAAAGTGAGTTTGCCCGTTTTCGATATAAGAATTGAGAGAAATTTCGCTCCAGTCCACTCACTGTATCTGTGGGAGTCTTCAAACTTATTGACAAAAGATTTGAAGGCTTGCGATAAAAGCTTTTTAAGCAATAAAGGAATTTAGCTATGAATCGATTAGGTACGTTTAGTAGCAAATGAAAAAGCCGATGATTAAACCAATCAAATAAGTTTTTTAAATTTATATTTTAGTGTATACAAATAAGGTATTTGTATACACTCGATTAACGTTAAATAATACTACGGTACATCGGTTTTGGGCGCCCTTTTGGCTAAGGTAGGCCGCGAGAAAAAAGCCGGCGAAAAAACTCTCGGCACTCCTGTAAAGATCGATACATCGATGATATAAGTTTATTTTAGGTATTATAAACATTTATACGCGCTAGAGGACGCCTATGTCCAGCAGTGAACGTCCAAAGGCTGATAGATAAACGGATAAAAACATCTGAACGTAACATACTTACAAAATTTAAAAAAAATTTATATGATGATGGAATCAAGATTTTAGCACTGTTACCATTGAATAATAAAAATAATGAAACTATCCAACAGTAAGGTAAATACTTGAAGTTTCAAAGAAAACTTTTCCTGAAACTGTTCGTGTACGCAAAGAGAGATTGCGGAACTCGACAGCGAGCCAATGTACATAAGCGTTAAGCATTTATGATTTCTGGGAACTATTGTATTACTTTAAAGTCTTATTTGGGTTTTTAAATACCTAATTGTAGTATTCTGTTATATTAATTGTACTCGGCAACACAGGAGATAACAAAACTCTACTCATTAAACACATTTATTCTTGTCACAGTATAAATAGTAGCATTTTTACTCGATTTGCCGCTAATAAATCAAGAAACTCCCTTAAACGTCCAGCGCACGTCCACATTTTACTCTCGAATAAGGTTGTTACCGCAGTTTCCTCAAGTGAGGTTCAGCCCTCATTATTTTTTGAGCACAGCATTCGCTACACAGCGGTTTCATTGTTTGTAAGTGGGCCCTTTCAAAGTCCTTTTAACACCACGCTTCTTTCAATTGTTGCGCAATGATCAAAATAAAATTATGCGAAACTGTGTTCGGCTTTTACGAATTATTCGTTGTACAAAGGAGCCTAGAGGCTTTGCTTTCAAACGCCCTTGCGAGGGAATGTGACCGCTATTTATAACAAGGCCTTTTAATCAGAACCATTTTTGCGTCGACATTTTTTATTAAAGTTCCTCTAGTCTGGACCTTGTGACATAAATAGATAATATACCTTTGGGCGGTAATAACTTTTAGATAAGGTTGGATGGAATTTTTAAGTCACTTTTTTCACTATTGCTAAAGACATTTTAGGTCCTTTACGTCACTCAAAAGAGCGTCTAAACCTGATGAATGAACCAACATATTGATAATATTATATATATTATTATTTAATTTTCAATAAGTGTATACCTTGCATAAATAAAACGATTTGTAATTTTAATTTATCTACAACTAAAGCACTTATCAACATATTGTACTGTTAATGGTAGATTTTTAATTTATGCTAAATTTTCTACCATTGTAATAAAATATGCACGAAAATTGTAAGGAAATATTTTTTCCTTTTCTATTTCTATAAATGTACTGTTGACTTGAATCAACTATGATTATACTAAGAGCTATCCATCGATAGTAGAATAAAAAAATAACAACACTAAGGAAAGTCTAAGAATGTACAGCTCTTAGCATTATTTCCAGCTCTTAGCATTATTTATGAAGTTGGCTTCACTGAGTATTTTTATATACTTATAATATAGGTACTATAAGCCGTCCACGGCTCCACTCGCCTTGAATTGAAATTTATACTTTTCGATTTTAGTTTACGTCCGTTTTAATTTTTTTTTACTCTTATAATGGTCATAACGTGTTAAGTAAGTAACATACGAGTACTCCTAACACACTTGCGGTCTCTATTTACAACATTGACGCAAAAGGTAATTTTAAGACGAAACAAAAAGGAGCTCCACTATTATTTGGCCTGTAGAAATAGGCTGGCTAATTTAGCGCTAATCCTATAAATCATTCACCCTCCAATTTCTTGTAGGTTTAGACTTAACTCTGTATTATAATTATATTAACTATAAACAAATTGCAAGACAATATGCACTTCAAGCTTACGCTAAAAGATAATAAGACAAGCTTTGAAACCACGATATATTAATTACTACTAAATATGCAAGAAGCGCGCTGCGCCCCGCTGGTAGTGTGGATCGCAAGCGATCTCAATGTTACGCAACCTCGGCCACGGTCGGTACTCGGATGGATGACCGCTAGTGGCAAATTTCATGCGCTCTTCCGTGCTTCGGAGGGCATGTTAATCCGTCGGTCCCGGTGGTTATCAATAGATAATAGTCTGTACACCTGGTCGAAGGCCCTTTGGGTGGTTTTGACAACATCCGACACAGGTTGGCTACTAACATATTTCTCCATCAATCCGCATTGGAGTAGTGTGGTGGAGTATGCTACAGGCCTTCCCGGGTTGTGAGAATAGACTCTTGTCAAACACAAAAAGGGTTGAAGGCACCAAGACAAATGTGCAAGGAATCAAACTGCTCTGCAACCTTAGAATTTCATAAATGCGGCACCATCTTTAAGATGGAATACAAAGTGAATGACGCTCCGCTGTGCAATTTACATAATGATGCATCGCGTATCGCGTTAATATTGAAAATTGAATGCTTTGAAGCGTTTATTTTATAACTAGGCATCTTGCAGAATCCTTCATTTCCTGAAGCAGTTTATTATGTTATATAATATTATCTCGAATCGTTGGCATCTGCTAAATTAAAAGGAGCTACTAAGATAGGAAACTATTGAATTGAATTCAGTTTGATTTTGATGTACGCGGGTATGGCTAGAGATTTTTACCGGCTTCAAAAAGCAGAACGTATTTTTTTTTTCTCTTGCTGAGTTGCTTTAAGTTGTTCACCGATACCATTAAAATAGCTAATGATAACTTAAATCGTTAAAGACTACAATATTTTATTTTATTTGCATTCATTTTTTAATTTATTTTTAAATTACTATACTGTAAAACTGAAAAATATTATGATTGGTAATTTAGCTTTGCATCTGGGGGTACTATGTACCAGAGGGTGACGAAAATTCGAAGATTGCTGAAGCCATTTAAACTATGAACTATAGGTTCTTTTAATATCATGGTAATATATTATTACGAAGTTTGAAAACTTTATGTCGAGGCGTCGGCGTGTAATTCTGTAGATTACTTGCAAAAACAGGAGGTCGATATGCGATATCATAACGTTTAGATAGTGAATCCACTTAAGCGTGGAAAAAATAAAAAAAATCTGCATTATACATAGGTAACTTCATGCACGTACGAGTACATTATATAATTGTAATGGAAACAAACACAATTTACATCATAATTAAAGACACGAGCTTAAAGTAGGCAATTGTAACGCATACCTGCGCTATCTACGTCATAATATCACGTACGTGCCTCATTTAGAATTAAATTTGGTAGTATCACTGAGCACGTTATGGTAAACCACAAACATATTTCATTTTTTTACATAAATCTGTCCGACCTATTAGATTAGCGGTCGCTGTTACATTTGGCGGCGCCATTATTCTTTTGAGTTGAGTACGCGGTCGACTGTCGACGATAAATAATACACGTTTTATGGAGGTTTTTATTGTTATTGGATTGTGCTGAGAACTCGATAGCTTTTGATGTCGACTCTGTTATTTTTCTCGGTAATAAAAAAACGTTGTAATAGAAATTGTTCAATTTATGAGCTCCAAGGGTATTATGACTAAGCTAGATAGTCATATCACATTGAACCTTCAATACCGACCTTTTTCAATTTCAGAAAGTATCTGAAGTATTATTTATGTCCTTTTTCGATCGTTTCGTTTATGTTTTAAACTTTTCTTTTAAAAATGAGTTTGTGATTTTCTCCCAATTTTAATGTAACGTGATCGCTTAAGTGGACCTAATTTAAATCTAGTTTTGTGTGTAAATTCATTGCCATCCATATGTAAATTGAGCTGCACCACAGCTAGCGTCACTAGATCCATATCTGTATCATAAACAAGCTCATCAATATAAATCAGTTTTTGAAAAAACAAACCCGCAATTTTTGTACCGTTAAGCCCGAGGAATGTAATCAGAAAAACAATTTCTTCCAAATTTAAAGGTACGGGGTCGCGACAAGCAATATCTTTGAGAGAGTCATTTTTTTAGGGTCTGCAACGAGCACGGATGTTGTGAGACCCGTGTCGCTGAATTAATGAGGCGATTTGTCTGCGGGAAAAGTAAAGAAAGAGTCATAGCTTCCAAATTGAATGGAGTTCAATTTATCGACTAAATTATATGGACCGTTGTTAATAGGGCATCGTTTTATTCATTGTCTTTGTAATGTGTAGTTACATAAACACCCAGACCGGGAACAGAAATCTAAATTCATCAATTAAATTACTGCCCAACCGATAATCGAACCCAGGACCAGTATTGATGGAGGTACTTGATTGAATTTGAAGTTTTAGAGAAGTTAACTTTAATTAATAGCTAATTATCTAGAGTGAAAGTATCCTTATACCAAGAGAGGAGGTTTTTAGTCGGTTGGAACACCGTGGCGAAAGGTACCTACCTACATACTCGTGTCGAGTTTTCCAGACAAAAAAACCCTTATACCGCAGAACATAATAATGAACCATTAACTATTATGTTCGTTGATCAATAATAAGCAAACATTACTGAGTTACGCGTATCAATATATATCAAAGAGGTAGGTTTTAGATAATTATTATCTTCAAACCCACCCACGAGTTCCATAATTGAGCAAATATGACGCAAAATGAAATGTGATACAGACAAAAGATTTGAGGCACTGTGAAAATTCCGAAAGAATTACACAAAAAAACACTTCATATTCCTGAACAGTAATAAAGCAAGCATTACCTATCTCTTCCAGCGATGTGGCCCGTACTTACTGTATGGAATTATAAGGAATTCTATCTAACTTCGTGATAGATTAGTTTATATTTCCAGGTACAATGTCTTTAGCCTAAAAACGTTATAGAATTTTAGTTTTACTGGTTTGAAGAGGCTTGAATCGTTCTTTAATTGACAGGAGCTTTTGATTGCTGTTTTACTAAAGTAATCGCAGGTGTCAATAAGGCTTTATTCAACACGAAAATCAACTTTCAAATACATAATATTATAGGTATTGTCAAGTGTCTATTGAGTTTCTAAAAGTATAATTATTTTTTTGGTTTTGATTATTATGATAGTTAACAAAGATGTCAAATTATTCTTTAAGAATCTTGTTTAATTTAAAACAAGTTTTGGGTTTAAAATTTAATTTTTTAAAAAATTTAAACTCAGAAACTCAAATTGATTGAATAAAATTTAACAAGTCTCTAGACATATTGTAGAGAGCCGCTAATTTACTCACGGTTTCGGCCTTTAAAAAAGTTAAATATAAATTAATAATCTTACTTACTCAAGGTGGGTCATGGGTCTCAATCTTAAGTTTAATAAATTTATTTATACGAGATTAGTCAAAACTACGCGGGCGGAGCCGCTGATAAAGCTAGTTTCAACATAAATCTCATAAATTTTAAATG
>DWAV01002956.1:0-10353 GCA_018231305.1 Noctuana lactifera | reverse complement strand
CCTGCCTAATTTGCTTAATATAATATATGATTTGAATATTTATGAAGAGAATATAAAGTAATACAGCATAGAAAATCAATTGAAAATATTTATAAATAATAATCTTTTTTGCGCTACGTACTTACCAATAATTTGTTCAATATAAAAGTATTAAAGTTATTTGAAAATAAAAGCTTAACATGAAGATATTGTTAGTACCCATATTCATTAAAGCAAACGAAACCCCACAAAGGAGTGAGTGAAAATGTAACACCTTTAAACTAACAAAGGTTGAATACAAATAAACACCAAATCGTTAACTCTTTGACCGTCCGTGGGTAATTTTCACTCGGAAAAGGGAATGGAAATGATTTCCTAAAGGGCGCCGGCACCCCAGGACCTGTGGTTTCGACGCTGGTATTATTTTTGAATCCGCTTTCATACGAATAATAGAATTTACTTGAAAGCTTTACCATTTTGTCACCCTTACACGAAAGATCTGAGATAATAGGGACGGAAAGTTACTAAGTTTTATCTTGTTTTTTATCGTTGCATGATCATTGGAGGAGTCAATTTGAATTTCGATTTATTATTATTTTTATTGCCATCTGTGAATCAAACTTATTAAAGATTTTTAATATTACCACCTGAAAAAACTTTGTTGTAATGTAACACGAAATTATTTTATTATTAATTAAGGTTTTCATAGAGTGAAATTATTTACAAAAACATCTAGCGCCTTGATAATTGCCCTCCGTTTAGTTGGGGAGTGTTAAGCGAGAAATTGCTTAAGGTGTCCATCTATTTGCTTCACTGCCAATATTCCTCTGATCTCTGTATTAGGTACCTATTCGTATGTTTACACATAACATAACAACTGATAACATGTGGATGCATAGAATATTTTCTTAAATTGCAATTTATACGAATGTCTATACTAGGTAACTTTTCTGCGATATAAAACTTACTTTTATATGTAGGGGAGGACAGGGATAAGAGGGCTGGGGGAAAGGTGTTCCGATGTTAATAGTTTTGTGAAAAAAATATGTAGGCGAGTAGGTATATGTAGAGTTCAAGTTTTTATTGTTGTAGCTACAAGTTTGTTAATCGACTATAGTAAGACGATTAGCGAATTCGAATTATTTTAAATAAATAAGATACACTTAAGTATTTGTTTGTACTATAATATGAACCCCGTCCTCCTTTATAAGTATTATGTTTGTAAATTTTATATAGATATCAATTATTACAAATCTGAAAAGTTCATAAAAGAGCAGTTAGAATACAATAATATGTAGAGATCTACATTAATGTGCAGTGAGGACAACAGTAAACAACATATGAGTGTTAAGTGAGGGACTCTGCAAATTAAGTCATGAATGGCCGGTGCGTTGGTCTGGCCACTAGCCGCACTCACCCAGATGCGCGCGGAGGCGTGATGAGAAACGGAACGTAAACTTTCCCTCTCATCACGATGCCCCAACTAAGTTATATAATCCCGACCAGCCCCGGTGCACCCCTGTCCAAGTGGTGGGTGATCATCCGTGCCAGGTGTTTGCAGACACAACTGGACGATGTGATGTATCTATCTAATGTTGTGAAGCTACAGGTATAAAGCCCGAGTAAATAGAAAATTGATTAATAAAATACAGTACATTATTATTCTAGATAAAATATAACTTAATTTTATACCGTTTAAAGATGTCTTCACTCTCTTGAAACAAGAGAACGTAGACAAGAAAGAGAAATGTAGAGGGAAGTGCCTTATAGCTATTTGGCGTGTGGCTCGTATTAGGCCATATGATCGTATGGACTCAATCGAGATTGAAAACGGAGAGAGTAGGTAACATAACACGACCAAAGAAAAAGCCACGGTATTTTCGGAAATAAATAGGCAAAATGTATCTGATCTACGTAACTTTACAGCAATATATGCCTACATAACTATAAAGTTTAGAAAATGTAACCATAAAATCCCGTTATTCATAAATATGAATGCAACAACAATTTTAATAAATCGCAGTCATAAATATGCAATATGGCAAACGCAAAAGATCGGAACTCTCCCACATTTGTATCACAGTCAATTCAGTCAATACGAGAACATATTTCAAAGCGCCTAAGACAAATGAATCTATAAAATTAATTGGACAAGTAATCGAAAACTCAGAAAGAATTTCTTCATCTCTGCTGTAGGGGAGCAGGAAACAAATGAGGGGCGGACATTGAATAATTCGATTTCCTTATTTGCACCAATCAATATGTTTAAGGGAATCCGATACTGTGGCGAGACGTTGGAAAGTGCGGGTTCATCCTTTTACGTTATAAATAAATTGTTTTTAAAAGCCTATTAAGTGTTTTGTATAGATAAAATTCATATTTAATAAGTCACTTAGACATATGAGTAGTACAATAGTGTGTCAACAATAATCATTGACAACCAGAATAGCAACTCTGCCAATTTTGTTAATCAATACTAGGTATACGTTCCCGATCGACATCTAATTGCAGCGACTTATCAGAAACCGGCATTAGTGTACCAAATTGCGGTGGCTAGGATTAGGCAAATTCAAATTGGAACGTAAACTCAGGTGCAACGTCGCAATAACTAACTTTTAAATGATCCCCAAACAGTTAAAGGGTTTGAGTAGCGGGCGGGCGCGCGTCGGTCGCAGACGGCATATTAGTAGATATAATTGCATTTGCTACCGACCTCACTGACGTTTCCTCCAGCGATACTACGGATCTTATAGACAATTGAGTTACCAACACAAACCACCCTCTGGAATAAGTTGCCGCTGATGAGAATATTCGCATCTTGATTGACTTCTTTAATGACTTCAGAAGCTGTTCTTGAGTATTTATTTCCATAATAAATGTTTTTAGCCAAGTATTAACTTGGTAGACCAACACTGTAATCGAACTTGAGATGTAATATCATTGTAGCTTATTAATTAAGAAAAATACTTCGCTAAAAATAAGCCTATATTAAATTTTGTCAGTAATTCGGTCGGGTACTTATTTAATTCCGGATATAAAATTTCTGTGATTGAGCCCCGGCGGGAGGAGTTGAGGGGCGTGAATTCCAACAAAATTAGCACCAGGGGTCGAAATAAAAAAGCGAAGGAAAAATTTAATGAACAGGAAAATGCTCCTTTTTGCAGCTATTCCATCTATTTATCTACATCGGGATGCCCATTACCTTGCTAAGAGAAAAGTTTACATTTTTAATTTAATGATTCCACTTTGTGGAAGTTGGGCGGGTTTCGGCGAGATCTTAATTTGGGGATTTCTGAGGCGTCTCGTTTTGTAAATATTATTCCTTTAATAAGACCTCATGTTGAGGGGGTGGCTGCTAAAGTCCGTGATTACGACTTTCCTTGTGAGTTTCATTTTGGACCTCGTCATGTTGATTGGCGCTAATGAAATTTTTCCTACTCTATGCCATTTTCTTGTTTTTGACAGACTAATTTTCAGAAAACCCGAGACTTCTCGCATTACGTCATCAACACACCCTGTAAACAGTGCCATTGGAGGCAATTTCACGACAGCTGAGCCAGTGTTTCTGTCGTCTTCATTAATTTTTTCACTTTTGTTAATGCAATTTCTTATTTTATCTCTTTGCGAGGCTGAAGTGCGTGTCCCATCTGTAACAAAATTTCTAAATCGTCGAGTCCCAGCTGCGTCTGTATGGGCGATGACGTTTCGCTTTTAGCGGCTGTTTTAAAATTGAATATTTGATGCCGCATTCCCTTATGACGAATCCGCGGTGAGTGGTAAGAGCCAATTCTGCGGTAGATTATTTTTTGAATAGCTCTCTTAACGACTGCGTCCATTATCACATGATCCTGTGTGCGGTTAGGGTGCGTTTTAGATGGCGCTAAGGTTATATGGTGTTGTGCTCCTTAGGACTGTAAAACCTTCTTCAAAAACTTACTGCAATAATGAAACATTTAAGTGATAATTCTTCTCTGAAGTACTATTTAAAGTATATCATTTAAAACGCCAAATAAATATAACTTTAAAACAAATAAAACCAAAAGCAGTTTCTATACGTAATTTTATTAAATTTCTATCAATAACAAATATAAGTATTTTCCTTTTATCAAACAACTGTACGGCACTCAAAGGTTCCCATTATAAACGCAAATGGTTACAGCTTAGTTCCTTTCTAATTACACTGATAAGCGACTTCAATAACGGTTGCTTTATCACGTTCATATGTTTGGAATCTAATTGGAATTTTGCATGTTGATATGTGGACTCTCCATTGGTCGTTATTATGTTTGCTTTCTGATATTGATGTTTGTAATTCGAAGAGAAAAATAGTACTGCGATACCTGCCGCTGCTGTGACAAGCGTTATTGATTGTTTTCGACAAATAATATGTTAACATTTATTATGCAGTCGGACGATATTAAAACGTTAATACTGCTATCAATGATGATTTCATTTATGCCTCCACCTGCCTGTTCCCGAGTTAGCTTAACGTTTCATATAAGAACTCTTGGCTTAATATTAATTAGCTGACAAGAGGTTCGTTCCAATTTGTCTATATTACGGCCATATTAATACATCGGGGTGCCAAATTTGCATTTAAACGTTTATGACAGAAACGTTATTTAGTAAATTACAGTTATTTTAATAGAAATTATGGCTAGAGTTTTTTTGTAGGGTGGTAAGGGTCGGTTTTTTACCAAAGCATCTGTTGTGTGCATCGTATGAGTTTTTGTTATTTTAAAAGGAGACATGATGGATCAGTTTCAACACGTATTCGTCGGTCCCTTTGTTGCATGCTTTATGGCTTTGTAATGTGTTTCTTTGTTTGTTCAGTGCGTGTTACAGGCGCTACCGAAAAATTTGGTCAAACTCTTGTTCTGAAATTTGGAATCAAATGACCTGTATTTAATTAAACTAAAATTAAAGTAAAAATGATTTTCACTATTATTACCATATTTATGTTTTCTTATCTCTGTAATAAGCATAGGAGACTTGTAACAAAAAAAAACTACTTTGTAGGTATACAGGGGTTGTAAGGCATGTGAATTTTTTCGACACTTTTAAGGTATCTAAACATAATCCAGATTAAATGACAAAACATTTCGGCGTTTCATTCAAAGGCGCCACTGCGTAAAAGAGGCAAAAAGTAAAGTACGAGTGTCATTAAGAAAAACTTTTGTATAAGTGTGGGAGTGGTTTAAGATTTTAAAAGCATGTCCTTTAAAAACCACCGTTGCGTGTTTTTAAAATAGGATTTACTACGACTGGTGGGCTAGAAGTTTCTTATCTTTGGACAAAAAATATGTTTATCTCACTGATTCCTTTCAAAGACTATTTATCGGGACATTATGTTACCTCTACTTTTATGCTATGCATAGATTATTGCGCTGTTTTTTTCTGGAAAACACTTCGTTGACGAGTATTAATTTATTGTACAGGCACTTAAATAGAATTTATGGATATGGACTTCGTATTTTATTTTCGCTGAAAAAAATTTATATTAGGTAATTCTAATATGAGATCGCTGTTTTAGTGATAAGGCTACCCACTGTACTTAAACCTACTGTTCTTTTATCTATTTAATGAATTTTATTATTGGAATCCACAAGAAAGAGGATTTTGTTTTGTTTTTATGAATAAAATATTGTCTAAATAACATTTAATATAGTTAAATAAGTTTCGTTTGGTAGACACTAAAATGTTATAATCTTTAAACAAGCACCAACCCTTTCTTGTAATATTAGCGAGGAACATTAAGTAATATTTAAATCGAATCGGAATTGAAGCCCTTGAGTAGACGATCCCAAAAAGGGCTTATAGATCTCCCTACAACTCATAAGAACGATAGAGTTAGGAAAATATTGACATGGCGTCCGATTTTCGTTTTTTCAGAACAAAAATATTATTTTCGTCATATCGTTGTTCGTTGTACTTTTACCTAGATATATTTGTCTATGGGTAATGGGTATTACTGCTACCTACCATACCTATAGGTAGACATATAAGTAACATGAACATTAACAAAACTTACTACTATAAACATGTAAAAACTAAAATGAATGTTTGAAATGTTTTTAAGTAGTAATATTAATTAAAGTAAAGTAAATAAATAATTCACTTTACTAGCTTTAATTTTACAATGATTCAACTGAGAAGTTCACATTAAAAGTGGATGGTGGCTAAGTTTTTAATTAAAAATGCATTAACAAGTTAGGGTCATAGGTATACTCGTAATACTATATTTTTAGGGTGAAAATTGTGAAATCAATCATAAGTACCTACGTACCTAATTTTGTCGACATCGTTGCAATAATTTGATCTTTTGTCTCCTAGATACTTTCTCTTTCAGATGTCTAAGGTACCTACTAAAGATACTCGACAACTCGACAAGTGGTCGCCGCGTCATGCGGTTACTCAATCATAATGCGACGCGTGACGTGGTTTAGTCATAGTTATAGATGCTATATAAAATATTTATTGTGCAACTGGGCTAACTTTTGCTTGCAAGGTAATCTGTTACGCATTAAATAACATCAAATTATTATATACTCGTACTTAGGTAGGTAGCGTACTTTACAATTTCTTGGAAAACAAAACTGACCGTGTCTATTTATTTGCTTTCCGCGATTAGAGTGCGGTAATTATCGAATTCTGTGAACGAATCCCATTAACTAATTTAATTCAAAATGTATCCATTTCCTTTTTGCAAACAAAATAATAAAGGCACATTTATAGCGGTTACAGAAAGGCGAAAGTGTACGTACTGAAATGAAGTATAGAAAAAAGAAACGAGCGCGAGTTTTGATTGATCACCGACTCGAAGCTGTTTTTTGTGTGAAATTAAAAACACGGACTGGGCATGCGTTGGATTAAAGAGGAATTTCAGACGGCCAATAAGCAGAGGGTCCGCGCCTTTGTTGTCGAAAACAAATTTTGAAATTAATTTATTTTTATAAGACGCGAAATCGGACATCGATTTCGCATTACGGCCCGCAATAATAGACGTGATTGATGAACACATTTTTTGTGATTTACGCATTGTGCTACAAAGCAAACCTGAACTAGTTGAAATTTAAAGAAAACACAAAGTAATTATTAAATAGCACAATACACGTTAACTATGAGGAAACATTTGCTTGCACATCACTACGAATAAACATATCACACGGAATATAAATGAACATTCGGAACGGAGAGAGACGAACAGTCAAACCGCAGGAGGACCGCAAACGAGTAATTAAACCTTCTATAATACATTAACATTGTGCATACTAAATTCGTGGGAGACTTACTCGATATGCTACCAGGAATGGTAAGGGAGAGATGTGTAACACCCAATACCGCAAAGGTAAAGCATAATAATAGTAGCTGTTTTGAGCTTTATGAACGATCAAAATTGCAGGAGCACGTGTATAAAATACACTTTGCAAAGTAGATTTAAATTTTAATACAAAGCTTTCAGTCGAGGGTTGTAAGTAATGTCTTGACGTTGGAAATAAGTGGAGCTTTCGCGAACGGCCGTATTTTTAGATCGCTTAGGTTAAATTAGAATTAGCTGAAGTTGGTATAAAGGTTATTGAAACAATTTTTTAATCTTTGAGTAAGCACTCGACCTGAGCAAGTATTTCTTTTGTAGTCGCTGCTTTTTTATTTACTAAGTATAGAAATAAAAACATACCTATATTTGATTGAATTAACATTATGTAGGTACTTTCAAATATAGCCTACAATATTTTATAAATAATAAATATCAACTCAAATAAATTAAAATTTAAAAAAAACTAGGCCATAAACAACATAAATTGTACTCGTACTAAGGCAGAAACAGAACGCGTTCGCTGGGGATATCCACCCTAAGCGGTCGTCGCCGGAGACTCAGGTGTCGACTGCGGCCGATTCCACAAGACAATGCTTAATAATTTCATTTCACCATTACGGCGGCCATCTTTGCCAGTCGCACAGTTAGAGGGCATCGGCGCACCCCTCCATGGCAATTTGCATTGTAACTCGGACCACGTAGAAGGCCCTAACTGCCATACCACCACCTCCTAACTCTTGAATATATAATTTTGTTGCTTTTATTAACAGCAACTTTGCGTGGGAATAGGCGATAGCCTTCCGCGGCGACTGTTTATTGTAGACGATAACTTGCTAGATTTATTTTATAGTTCACCTAGAGACTTTGTCCTCCCAGGGTTGGTACACGGACGATTTTATACCGGCAATAAACTAGTCCGATATACAAAGCCATTAAAATATTTATTGGATTTATTTGACAGGCTTGTTTCATTGAAATGTTTATTGAACCTCACAATTACAATGTTGCTAATTAAACACTACTTGATCGTCCCATAAAAGGTGAACCAAACTGTTTAATAACTTTTATTTTTGTCGCGATGTGGCTTTTTTACGTGTGGATGTGGATATTTATATAAATAAGACAAATGGGTATGTTCCCTGATTCAGAAACTATAATGTCACTTAGTGTATAAGTCCCGTACAATTTCCGAATTGGGTCAGCTTATAATATCTAATGTTTATAAGATTAAATACTACCAATCCTTACTTTGTTCTTCTTTATTGTATTGTCTATCGTTGCCTTTTAACTTCACACAAGCAACAGGCAGGCACGCTTATTTGCAACTCTTAAAGTTTAATCCAACGAATCTGAACCTTGATTGGTATAGGCAAACAAAAGTCAGAAGTTACAAGGAGAAAACATCGTTTACTTCACGCAATACCAATCAACGATCCAAAAAAGCAACAACATTAAAATTTATGGACATAAACAACTTCATAAGTTCAGTTAAAAGGTTGAAATCATAGGGATGAAACGGAAATGGAAACAAATGACGAGCAGTACACATTGAGCGCAGTGATAGACGTAATCGTAATTGCTTGCCGACCGTTGCCGCCGCGCGACGCCGACGCGCCGCTAATGTAAAAGTTTTGCGCCAAGACGGTTACGGCTTTTAAAGTTTGTGTTACTCTCCATAAATTAATGTGTTTGCATGTCGTTCGATACAATTATTATATCCACAGATTTATGTTTAACCTTTTGAAACTTTGACAGTAAAATCGACTCACATAAATAAAATAAATATGGTTTGATTAAGTTTTAAATTAAAGTACTTACCTATAGGTGTATTATTTAATTAAATAATGTTTCTTAGTAAGTATATAAACTTTAAGAGACTGTGCTTAGATTGGACATAACGGCAAATATAAATCCATATACCTACCTATCTAAAAGTATCTAAATAATTTAAAAAGTTCTAAAACATGTTCTAGAATTACTAAGTTAGAAATACATACAATCTATGATTTAGAAGCAAAACATAAAAAATGTCATACTGGACCCCTGCATAAAATAAATTATGCTTCTAATTCTAATGGCGCCTTTTGGGGACTGCCTAATTCCATTTCGGGCTTTAAACTCTTTGGGGTCGTAATATCGACTTTAATAGGCTGCGAAAGGCTTCTTACGACTTTGAATGGTATCTCTATATCTGTTAAGAAGACGCTCAGTAAAGTTGGTAATACAATTACTCGAATACGTTTCTCATCTCATTGCCGTCAAGAAATATAATGTATAATTTATTTCTTCTAACATTCCCACACACTAAGTAAAGTGCTATCTATTATGTGGGCTGAATGAAGTGCAAACCCGAAGCCCGGCATACGGGCTTCTTGTACTGCTCGCACTCCATCGAGGATATTGACACTTCTCTGTCTGTCATCTGCTTTTGTTCTACCACGTGTTAGGTTACACATACACACAATCATGCACGTGTGCATATCGGCGCAGAACCCCACTCTTTTGATCTTTTGATTACATCTTATTGCTTTTTGTTTTATCGCGAAGAAAGATCGTCACTGCAATCTTGAATGTCTTACATTGTTGCCTATGATCATTATCATGTACCTACCTACTCAGTACGTTAAGCCTAGATATTATGAAATGCAAAATATTTTTTTTAATTTTTTTGGTCTATAAATCATCAATAAAAAAAAACAAAAAAAACTTAGAGAAAACAATTTTATGGTACGGACATAACAAACGATTTCATGGTAGTGGGTATTCCCTGTTGGAACTTCGATGTCATGTAAAAGATAATACAATTTCGCGTCGTTCGCGCGTTATAATTAGTACAAATTGTCTACTTCAGCTTTCAAATGGTAGAGTTAATAAATTTTAGATAGCCTGACATTTAAAAGGGTTGTATTTATGTATGTGCAAATGAGTAAGGTAATTTAACCTTATAACTGGAACAGAATTATTAAATAATCCACCGTCTAAATAATAAACCGTATAAATAATAGACCACCGTTCGAAAGGTCACCGGGTTCGATTCCCAGCGGGGCAGAAATTTA
>DWAV01002955.1:0-10355 GCA_018231305.1 Noctuana lactifera | reverse complement strand
CCGAGTAAAAATTTCGAAAAAATATTTAATGTACAGAAAAAATATTTCTACAGTCTTATTATAGTATAGATAGATGTAGTAGTATGTAGGTAGGTATATTATGTATATGTATAACCGTTATACTTAGAACCGTTATATATATCAAAAATATTACTAAGTATTACCATCTAGTGTAGTAAAACGAACGACGAGATCTTTTCATTGATAAATAAGTAATTAGTTATATTGATTTAATCTTTTTCCGACACTAGTAACTGCTTACTATGTGGTACCTATGTTGCAAGTATTAGACAACAAAAACAAAGCAACGAAGACATGATTGTATTATTGTTAAACCGATTTACTGCAAATGCTACTGCTGAACACAAGCGTCCCCTAATCCATCCAATCTTACGAACTGTAATTCCAGCGGTCTCCCGCAATCTTCTTGGTTATATTAATTTCGGATTGGAGAGTGACCTGTTCTTCTGCCGAAACGCGGTCGCCAACCGAGGATATTTCCTCCGTATTGGTTGCCATTCCTTCAAACGAAGCACTTAATTCAGATAAATAATATTATTATTATTAACTTGCGGGCATTTCTTATTGTCCTTACGAAGTTAGGAACAGGGTTAGGTACAGAGGTACACATTACAAGATAGGTACGTATTAATTTGTTCCTTATAATATTGGCTATTTAGTGGGTGAGTTGAAATACATATATTTTGCCCTAAACTCGTCTGCCTAAAGATCGTGGGTCGCGGGTGGTATTATAATCTGACTTTCAACATTAAAAAAAAACATGGTTTTATGGAAATTTAATAGAGTGTAAGTTCAGTCAGTTCGCTTCGAAAACCAGCAAAGGCGTCATCACTTTACGGTTTAAGGAGCACGCCCTACTTTGTGTGCACTAGTGAGAACTACAACAGGCTTCAAAGTAGAGTTTTGTTATGTCACATGCATATTTTTCTTGAAAATCCTTCACTATGATTGTATTACAACTCAGTGGCAACAAAGAGTTATAAAAAAAAAGGTTGGTCACGTAAAGTCCGGTGAGTAGTGAACGGAACTAATAAGTAGGTACTACCAGAGGTAATAACTGGTGATATAAAATATAATATTAACTTGCCGTATTCTTATCCAAACTCGAAATTTTATACCCAAACCATCCCTAGTGCAAATTTGGAATGGCACGAGTTCAAAAACCTGAGTACACCCCTGACAAGGATCTTCAATGTATGTATGTTGTAGGTACATTAAATTACTACTTGCGTTACAAACTGTAATAGGTATACAATCTATATATTGTATACCTATTACACTGCACTGTAAATATACTTTCAAACATACTAGTAAGTAAACAAATGCCTTGTTACATCAAAAGCCGTGGTAATCTTTTATAGTCGTATTAAAGCAACATTTCATAAAAGCAATCCTTCAGCGATCAGCTAGGTAGGAAAACTTAATGCGCAGAATGGAATTGCATGCAAGCATTCATGAACTGTTGTAAATTTAATGCTTCTCTCATGCTTTTATTCGCTTTTCCGGGGAAACTATGTAAACAGGAGTATGCCTGAAGGTTGTATCAAAAAAATGCCTTACGATTGCCTCTCAACCATAAAAAGATCATAAATGACAATATGTTTAAAAGATACATTAAAAGAATTTAATCATTGATAGACTTTAAATCTAACAGTTACGAGTACCTAAGTCTGTACGTATATTGCTACTTCGTCCATGTGGCCTTTAGAGTCGGGCGCGTCTGACGTTGCTTAACAATGAGATCGCTAGCGATCTACACTACCAGTGGGGCTATGCGCGCTTGAAACACTTAGATATCTTCTGTTATATTAATCCCATATGTGCGGATTTAACCCCTTAAATACACGGCTTGTGTGGTTATGGGTAGCTGCTACGCATAATAAAAAACCCTTTGTATACTTCTGACAGGACAACGTCCGGTCTCTTTAGCAAACTCATCCATCCGACTTTGTGCAGCTGTGACATTGTTTGTTTTTGAAAACGCCTGTTCGCACTTTTTCATTTTGGTGATGAAACAGGAACGTTTAACGAAAAATGTTGCTCTGTTCTGAGCTCAGGGATATATCGCGCTCTGAAAACTCTGTATAGATTGCAAGCTTTTCTGGACGAGATTATAGGACGGCAGTCAGTTACTATAGTACTAGTCAGGACAGATTTATGAGCACATAGGTAAATCCCTCTTGTAATACCTAAGAGGGTGACAGATAAGTGCTCTTCAGTTAGTCTTACACCCAACAAGGAATATACCTATGTATCTTGTTATTCAGTCACGTTTTTACATGCAGTGACGCACATTTTCTTGTTTAGGTGCTAACGTTCCTTGCAGAACATAATAATGGTCTAAAATGTCTAAACTACTACTATTCTGATCAAATAGTAACTTAAAACCCAATACAATAATTTTGCACCTGTACAACAATTAAAACATGACACAACTAGCTGGTGCCCGCGACTTCGTTTGCGCAGGATTAGTATTTCGAGCAATTCATACAATATCTTTATAAGTTGTAGCCTATGTGTTATTCTGATGTATAAGCTATATTATTGTAAAGTTTCATTAAAATCCATTGAGTATTTTTTACGTGAAAGAGTAACAAACATCCATCTATTCATCCGTACTTACAAACTCTCGCGTTTATAATATTAGTAGGATTAGAGGTAACTCTATTAACAAACGGCACCATTACACGTGGAATTAGCATGGCAAAGTAGTAAAGCTTGTTTAATTGTATACAGCTTACCTAGTTTCCCTTACATCCTATTACGGATAACCTAATAGGAAAACAATGCCCCTTTTTGTCTTAATGATACCAGCTGAGTTTTGTTGCTTAACTTTTGTTAAGCTTTAAACTAAAGTCTATTCGGCGAGAATTGTTAAAAAGAAAAGGAAACGGATAGAATAGAATATGTTTAGCAGAATCATTGCTCAAATTGCGGCCCGTTACTTATTTTAAATTATATTATAATAAATATATAAATATTTATGTATTTATTATTATTTATATATATTTTAATCAAGTATATTATTATTTTAAAGTTATTTGGTTGACCTTTAGATACTATTTTTATTATTACTTTCATGGAAAGGCTTTGATTTTAAACAGAAAACTCAATCACTTATTGCCTATTATATCCTATATTATAAAGAAGCAGTATATATAGTATAGAAAATTATTTCCTCTGCAGTAACCGTATTTTCTTCGCAGGGTTTCCGCCATAATTCATTTAAATCGCATGCCGCCCCAACCAGCCAACCAGGTGTAAATTAATTGGCACGCAAACTGCATAGATTTTACCTTCACGTAAAACAATGGACTGTATTGTATTATTTTATTACCCTGTTTATGTTGTATTATCATTCTTCCCTTCAAGATGTTTGCAGCAAAGTCCAGCGAACTTTACACCAGTATACTAAATTGATTTAGGTCGAGTGTTTCACGTGAACGGCAGCGTGGGTGCGCCGAGCAGGTGTAGGTAAATATATTGGCGACTAAAGCGAGAAAAGATTTGCGTTTGCACAAGGAAAGTATTACTTGGCAGTATTGGAAGAAATGCAGGTTACAAGTGTGTAAACTAAAATAAAATTACATAGTAAAAGTGTGTGTAAAAAAATTTGTCTGAAAAAGGTTTCTCCGTGAGTAGGATTCGAATCAACTACCCCCGTTAATACCAGGACTCCCTACCATACCTGAGTGTTGCCCGGTTACAGATTATAGCTGTGAACAATTCTAAAAAAACATATAATATTATGAGTATTAATACTATATGAGTATAACGAGGGTCAGTAGTATGAGGGGTTTACACGGGTCGATTTTCGCCGTGCGGCCTAGTCGCTTTACAAATTGCCAGATTCGATTGTCAAGCGAACAAACGGAAGACTAAGGTTTAGTTACGAGCTTGTATCAACACACTTTTAATTTAGCAACCCTAAAATAAAGATCAATTTTAGGGGGAAAACCTACACTATTTGGTTGTAGTTACGCCATAAATTGATTTAGGTCGAGTGCGAAGCGGCGTGCTCGGGCAGGTGTAAAATGAATTGGGCTGTGAAAAGATTTTATCTCCGCGTGAAGTGAAACGTTGTTACACCGTAATATGCGCTCCGATAGTGAAATTGCATGCAGGGAAGTCCGCTATTGCAATTGACTTGTAATGGAGTCGTCATCGTCTGACTTTTTTGAATTTGAATTTGACAGTTTCGTTGTCAGTGGTTTTCTAAAGATGTGACTTTCGGTACCTAATCGTGTACATAAATGGCAAATTCACAAAAATCAGTCATCTTTACAAATAGTATTAAGTGAAGATAATTAAATTAGCTATAGTTTTTCAACAACAGCGTAATAATCACAATAACGATTGACATTCCAATGCGACGATTGAGAAGCTAGTGATAGTAAAATAGCTGACTTGGGGCTCCGTAATGTATTTTCAGAATAAATGATTCTTCAACCTTTTAATTTGTGTAAAATTGTGTACTATATATAAATTACTTACCTTTGAGATAAATAGCGATTGCTCTGCTCTTGGACTTTCACAAAGTATTAAGTGTGTTTTTTGTGTGTGGTTCTACTTAGATCATAATACCGTTCACTGTATGGCTACAGATAAATGAAGTTTATAATGTAAATAAGTAGTCTTTCCAGAATGACGTCTCAGTGCCCAGCACTAACGGTATAAATTGATTTAGGTCGAGTGTCGAGCGCCGTAGCAGGCATAACCGAATTGGGGTGTGAAAAGATTTTATCTCCGCATGACATGCAACTGTGCTTCATATCCAGCTTGCAAAGCAATTTGCATTTGCCAAGATTAAATGTCTTTAAATTTCGTTTAATGAAAATGCTTAATACACAAAACTTTTATAGATATAACTAAAATAGTTTTGAGAAACCAAATAGTATCAAGTAGTCTATATTAAGGACTTTTGAGAAAGTTCACTTATTCAATAGTTATAAAATAATTATTTAGGTATGGGCAAAATTTTATTTTTTTAGTTTTGTCACTTATTGACTGAATATACTCGATGATTGAATATACTCGAAGAATGTTGTATTTTTTTAAAACACCTACGAGAATATGGATAAGGACTAGAAGACATGGATACGGAGGATAAAGATATAAGGACATCTACCCACATAAATGGCTATGTTATGGCTTGTGAATTCCAAAGTAAAACTACAACCATGCTTTATTATATCTTATCCTCAAATAAGTCCAGTTTACATGAAATCGCTTATCACATAGATTTAGTGCGTAGTTAACTAAAACACGCGAAACAAAAGTGTAACAATTGTCAAACATTTTTAGATTGGCCGTTGGAATCGGTTTGCAAGTAGAAGATATTTATGGAAAGCTATTCAGCACATGACTGTCTCCCGTTGTAGTTTTGTGAATGTCTCCCAGCACCTATGAAAGTAGCGAAACACAATAACAACTTTCCCTTTGTAAATATAAAAGCAAAACATTGCATTGCCTAGAAACCAATAATATAATTTTTTGTATGCGTTGTTTTTATTATTTTCTTCGAAATTTTGTTTCTCCATAAAAACCTTTCAACGAGAATGAGTAGCAAACGAGCAGACCTGATCTTATTTGGTCACTGCAGTCATGCACAGTATACACGCACACGTCCAAAAAGTGAAAAAATAACATGAATTTGACGTCATAAATTAATCGTGAGGTCTGAGTGTTTGTCTCCGCATCTTCCCAACTCGGTTGCGATAGACCCAAAAATATAGCCCATCACTATAAAAGCAGTACGGCAACCCATATCTCCACCAATTCGCATTGGAGGAGCGTTGTAGATTACGCTGCAGGCCTGCCTCGGTTGTGGAGCGAGACCCGAGCCCAGCAGTGAAGAAAAAGGGTTGCAGACAGGAAGCAGATGCATATAGTCTAGACTCGTATTTAAAGTAGAGTTTTATCCCTTTTAACTCTTCTCAAAAAAATTTCATCTTGTCCTACAGACTGTACCAAGTGCGCGTGGGTCTACGCGTGTCACCTAAGGTACCGGTGCACATCGAGGCATCGGTTTCGAGTGGTAATGGCGCGGCGAGGACTGGTCGGCCGGCCGCCAACGCGTCCCTCGTCGGAGGATTGGCCGCCTCCCGGGCCTTCCAGATCATGTACCGCAACGAGGAGGTCACTTTGCGGGACATAGTGCATTTCCGCGCTCATTTGCTAGGTAAGTCTTAATGTCATATTGCATTATTCATAAAAGTGGGGGTTGTTGCAAACATATTCAAGACCTACTTCTAACTAAGCAAGAAGTGTTTCGATGTAGTTATTGTCGTGCCTCAAAATCTAACCGCTCATGAGACAATATTAAGTCAATCCAAACTCCGATAAGGTGTAAGTAACTATCTAATGATGTCGGGGAACCTTTGCTTGAAGTCGTTTTGTGAAACGAACCTACATCGCCTGACTGAGATCGATACCGCGTTAGTTATTCTGTTATTTTGCTGCTAGCTTCTTCTATTTAAACCTGATCACAAAGTAAATGGTTACGATACTTGTAAACTCAAATAACACTTAAAAATATAAAGTGCATTGTACACCTGACATGTCGTTAATCGACAGGCTTAATTGTCCATTGCTAGTACATTTTCTTGGCAAGTAACAATTTGTTTGTAACAGCTTAAATAAACTGAGACAGCTATCACCTGTTATTTATTTAAATTTCAAACATAAAAACATTTAAATAGATTAACGACATTTTCTCATCGCAGTGCGTCATGAATGTCCTTTTCCAGGACGTAACAATTGATACTATTTATATACCTACTCGTAAATTATTGTGTAGTTTGATAGCCTTTCGTATTGTTATTAGTATTATTGTTATTGGTATTAGCAAAATGCCAAAAACAAACCTTGAAAAAATAGCCAACAAACCGTTTACCATTACAGGCAATTTCTTCACCCGCATCTCAAAAAGCTTCATTAGGCTAAAACTTACTGGATAATAAAGGTATAAAGACTCGCTTATGTAGACAGTCGCCTAGATGCAAACTTTGACCCCAAAACTGTTATCTCATTATCTTGAATGGCTTAAATGCAAATGAGATTGGCTTGGGCCCAAAAATGATCATCGCGCGTGTCACTATCTTCTCGGAGAATAGTTATGCTTTTAGTCAGTGAGTATAAGTTTTTGAAATAGCGGTGAAAACAGCTGGGATGACTTACGGCGTGACGCTGGCAGCTTGCCATCCCGATTGACCTAATATGCAAAAATGACCTGAATAGTAATGAACGAATCCTACGATTTGTACAAGCAAATCAAGAAAAGCTACTGTTATCTAGAATATTCTACGATCTTGTTATTCACAAAACATTTTATTCGCACGTAAATAACATCAACTATCGTTCGTATAGCTAAACGTGAAGTAGCTTTCAACATTAGAACGTACGCAGTACCTATCGATTTTTGCACAGTTGACAGCCGCAATCTAAAGGAGTCCCTCGAGAGGGCGGAGTGGAGCCTCGGTGTGGAGCTATGGTGCAGCGAGGGAGCGCAGTCGAGCACCCTCGCCCCCGTGTCATGCCGCGTGCTCAAGCTGCACTTCCAACCCGCCCAAGGACTCCATTACCACTTGCCAGTTCTCTTCGACTACTTTCATCTGTCGGCTGTATCGGTCACGATCCACGCCAGCCTCGTCGCCTTACATCAGCCGTATATAAAGTAAGTCGTGTTCGATCAACACATTCGTGAAATTGTTTACTGAATGACTCAGAATTTTTTCTTCTTACATGTCTATCCGCCGTTCCCCCAGGAAAAGTATCATGCACTATGTGCAAAGCTGGTGGGTACTGTTGATATTTTGGCTTGCCATTACAAGTAGATCATAAACAAATACCTCACTAGTCTTCAATACGAATTTTGTCAGTAAGCTTTTGTGCACGACATAATTATATTATAACCAATGTTTTTATAATACTTTAATCTAATAAATAATATATTGTCGAGGGCGGAGACAGAGGGAATACTTTTTTATAATACTGTCAGTTTAATAGTTTTTTCCTCTAATAGCTCTTTAATGCCATCTGTCATTCGCCCTGCGTCATGGACACCAACTAAGTACAGACAAGCCTTTTATTTATCACAAATAATATATAGGAATTAGAGACCGGCGACCTGACCCCAACAGCTTTGTTTAAGCCATTGTAGTCTCAAGTTTGTAACATAATCAAACCTTTTAAAATGGTAAACTATCCAATAAACGTCTTAATACTTACATGTTTTGCTAAGTGACACCTATGTACAGTACTGTCCACTGCAGGTACCTACTTGAAAAAAGATAGCTATAATATGTAGATACATAAAGATATACTTTTATATAGTCGGGATGATGATGGCCGATTTCAATTCTTTTTTTTCAATATTTTTACATTTTTATAGTATAGAAAATAGAAACACTTGGTACATTGTACAGTTGTAATAATAATTTGTATATATCTACATGTAGGTTGTAAAAGTAAACGTAAAATAAAATACCTGTTTTCTGAATGCCTTTAGACATGTAGGTAAATATTATAGTGTGAGATTTTTGTAGAATCTACGTAGGTATATTAGTTACTTGTTGTTACTAATGGGTATTAATTTTATTTAAGCTGCATTTCGCCAGAATGGTGAATTCCATAATTCACCAATGAAGGATTTTACAGCCATCCGTAAAATCCTTCTCATATATTTTGTGAGGAGATCCGTCCGCAGCAGCGTCTTGTAATATTTCCTTTCATCCTGTTTATCTATATTATCAATATAATAAATTATCCAACAATTACTTTTTGAAAACTAAAGGCAAGATTGAAGCTACACTTTTACGAGATGTATTAACGATTTTATGAATTTCAGCACCCCACGCTCAAGTAAACAGTGGGGGAAATTAATGAAAAGTGCGGGGGCAAACTTCAACGCTTCAGGAAGCTTCGAGAACATTTTGTTTGGATCTAGTGGCAAATGCGCTGGCGGTAATTCTAGCAAAATTGCTCATGCCAGGTAAAAACTCGAATCTACTTAAGTAAATATCAAAGACAGTATATCAATTAAAGTTACTTAAATTAAGAAGATTAAAATATTATATATAAGAACTGTATAAAAATATATGTATGTCGCATTACGTTGTGATAATATAATATATCACAGATTGTTGGTGGTCATAGCAAGTTTTCACATCTCGAAATATTTTTTACAATTATGACATTACACAATAGTTCTCTATTACCGACAAATTATGCTTTCCACTTAAGTTAAGTTTCATAATAATTTTATTATCAGGCAAGTGCATGCAGAAATATGCGTCATTCTTCTGGGTTCCCTGGAAGGCTTGCAAAGTGCTTTAGCAGTTTGTGGGTCGACTGGCGTGCTTCTTACACCCGACGAGTCGTCTGCCAGCTCCATTGTAGGAGAAATCACGCAGAGGATAAAAGAACTAAGTGATGATAAGGTAACGTTACGTCATTGTTAAATGCTCCTTAAAAAGAATACACGAGTTATAGTAGCAGTAGTAGTATAGTAAACAGACTAAGCATTTATTTGATATCGTATGTATATGATAATGACCACGGACTACAAGAGCCCCTAGCATGTAGACTATAAAAAAGTCTACATGCTCGTATTAGTACTTTTACAATAAATAAAATTTCCATCTGTTTCAGAAATCTGAAACCGGCGAAGAGGAGGAGTGGGCGATGGGCGCTGCGCACGACATCGCGCGGCTGTGCGCGGAGGTGACGCTGCGCTGGCGCGCCTTCCTGCACCACACGTCCGACCGCCCGCACGTCCACCACGCGCTCGCCGCCAGGCACCATGCTCTGCGGTAAGCTAAGCGGCCTGTTCGCAAAATCGTGCTTTACACTTTACAGTAGTAATTGGTATTATTTTGGGTAGAATTCGTTTTAGGAAAAGTAGTCTTGTCGATTCAACTTTTAATGAAAGTAACAATAAAATTATTATTTAGTGAAATTCAGTCGTCTGCTTTAAACTTCACGTTTAAGCTACTCGTAAATTAAAAATTCACATTTAGCAATTAAGTTAACATTGTCAACTATAATATACCTACTCATAGCCTTATATGCTAACGTGATAATATACAGAATAGAATGCTTGTTTTCCGTATTATGGTTGTCATAGACACATACATAAGTCTAGAATATTAACATTAATAGCAGTAATTTAATGTCATTTTTCAAAACTCTTCTAATAGTAACAAATCTCCACACGGATCGTGGTATATCTTGCTATAGGTACTTGTCTCAATTACAGTATCAAACGCTTTTCCGAGTGTTTCTTCGTGTTGGACAACCCTCGACACTCGCTTGCGGGTTGCTACGACAGCAAC
>DWAV01002954.1:0-10356 GCA_018231305.1 Noctuana lactifera | reverse complement strand
TACCAACTCATTACTTCATATCTGAATTATTGCAATGTCGATAACATTGTCAAGTAATTTTTATTTATTTTTCTCCGCCTACAGAGAGCGAAAAGCGTACCTATTATTGTATGAGATCAGCACTTAGGCTTTTGGACGCGCGATGAGTCAAGTGTCGCTTAGGTCCGGGGGGCGTTCAAGCTAAATGCGGTGTGGGCTAAAATTTGTGCTTTCAAAATTAGAACAGGATATAAATAGGGGGGCTGATGAATCTCATGAGCGTGGGTAATGCGACCTTCAGCTGAGGAATCTCGTCGCTGAATAGCCGGCTCGCACCGGTTGACGGCGGGGCGCATCGCCGCCATCACAATTGCAGATTGACTGACGAGGCGGCGCCACGGAGTTTCTCGAAGGAGACCACTTCGGTCACATTCAATCGGCGAGATTCTATAGAACGGGAACGGCTCGCGTCGCACCAATAGAAAACAGTGATTAGGAGCACATCACTCAACACGGCTAATGGGAAAATCATAAATTAAACAGCGAATAGTTATCGCGTATGTCAACGTTTGCATGTTAGTGGGTAAATTAGATAGCGTCGGAGAGCGCCAGAAATGTGTCAGGAGGGCGTGATAAGAGATCCACGATGCGATTCCACCGATATCGAAATTGTACGGCGCAACGTGTGCAAGATTGGTGTGGCCGAAATCGGTGCAATGGCCCCATCAAGAGTGCGATGAACTTTTTTCGCAGCTACGCACCAAATACAGCAGCCGATGATAATAACGAGCCCAAGGGCGCGTGATAAAACCAGTTGCATTGATTTTGTTGAGACGCGCGACGCCTGAACACAGATGGCAAACACAATAATTAATTGCAGTTACAGAAGCCTTCCGAGTAGGGCCAGTTTTACTCCTTCTCAATAAATTCCCTGACAGTCTATTACGAAAATATCTGTCAGGTAAACTGTAAATCTTTGTTTCACAGTTTTTGAAAAGAGGTACCTATCTGGTAGATTAAGACGCTGGTAACTTATCAGTAAGTTCAAGTGGTTGTTAAAACTATTTTCTGGATGGACGTAAGTGATAGAAAGTACGGGAACAAATCGAGCATTTTAATGGTGGAACAGAAAAAACATACGAGGAACCTTTAGCTGTCTAAGCTATGTTAGCTTTATCTGTCAGATAACAATCAAAAAGTTTATCAGAAACCGTTGAAACGAATCCTTAGACTCTTAATAAATACACTATACATTACAACATTTTCAATTGCGTCCTTTTTTTTATCAGTCACTAAATCGGTCACGTTTATCGCTTACTTGAATCTACTGATGCATACAACATTACGAGTATGTCCGGTTAGAATCATAAATCCAACGACATTATCAGGTGATTGCTATTTATAACTAGCTGTGCCACGCGGTTTTATCCGCGTTAAGAATAGTAACGTAATGCCTATAACCTATAACGATAGCCTATAACCTTCCTCATGAATGTAGCTATCGTATACAAAAAGAATTTTTAAAATCGGTCTAGTAGTTCCCGAGATTGGCGCGTTCAAACAAACAAACTCTTTGGCTTTATATATTAGTATAGATTATTATCATCAATATGTATAAAAAGTTTGATTCCAAATTTTGCTAAGCAAGTTAATCTAAATTTACCACAACTGGTTTCGGTATCGTTCCGCGTAAACAAGTATCGAGACGTATTTATTTTATTGGAAGCGAACCATAAATCTAGTAGGCGTATGACATCATCATAACATTAAGCAGCGCCGGAGTTTGTAACGACTGGTACAAAAAACAGCGAATAAGTACTGGCGAGTTAACACACTACCAGTACACTACCACTGATGGTTCTATTAATAGCACGAACCTCTTTTGTTTACGATCCAGTTGCGCAAGCTTAAGTACGAAGTTCCCGTTTCATTGTGTGAAAACGAACTGCAATAATGTGCCGAGTAGGTATTTGTGCGGCAAACACTCAAATATTGTTACGAGAAAAACCAAAATAGGTGTTAAATGTATACAAGTACGAATAAATTATTATCACCCGCCCATTATCGCAGGTTACGCTACAAAATTTAATTTATCTTCATAAACACATTTCGTCAACAAACAAAGCGATAGCGTTAAGCGTGTAGTAATTATAATGAATAAAATTTATTATTATTACAATGACGGAGTAGGTAGGTATAGGTACCTACCTACTCCGTGGTTAAATTGAAGCTACGATAAACAACTTTGAATCCAACTCTATGGTAACGGACATTGAATAATTATAACACGCGTTAGGAAAAAACCGACTTCAAAGTTGTTGCGCACATATTGAAATCTAAGACTTGGATGCCGTTATCAAAATTGGAGACAAAAATAAAATGGGACCAAACGGAAGCATCAGCCTTCAAATTAAAAAAGAATCATCCAAATCGGTTCACCCAGTCGAATGTTATGAGGTAACAACATAAAAAAGGTCCAGTCGAATTGAGAACCTCCTCCTATTTTTGAAATCGATTGACAAAAGTAAAATAATTGCCAAATATGTAGGTACATACATACAATCATCTTCGAACCCGTTGCACGGTGATTGTATCATGAAAATATGTACATATGTAAATAACAGAACGTTATAATGATTATTATAAGTTTATCATGCCTTTATATTTACACGACAAATATTCGCGAGCGAGAAACAATCGCTATGGCAGGGCAGGCACGGAGTTATTTCAGGCATATGTTCAAACAATACTGTTGTAACAGCCCGTTTTGTTCATGTAAAATGATGTAAAAATATTTGCGCAGTTGTTAATACAACAAACAATATGTTTAGTATATTATTATAGAATGATTCTACGCTATAAATAATTGTGACACAAATTCGTAGTAACCGGTTGGTTCAATTAAGTTCATCGTGTTTTCAGGCATTTGCGTATTAAAATTACTGTTGCGACCTTCAATTAATAGGTACTCGTTAATTTAATTGTTTTTATTTTTAACACTTTCACGATCAACATTATAAGTAGTCATACTGTATTAATAAAAAGGACTGTATTGTGATATACAAAATAAACTGCTTCAACGTGACATTGAATAAATAAAAATATAATTTAGCATTTACCAATAATAAAACTGATGCAAAACAATGTATGACAATGTATATTTGTGTCTCATGAATCTAACTGCACATTTTAGAGAGAGAGAAAGATATTAGTATTAGAAATAATATTAGGCCTTGATATTTCATTATATACTGGTTCATCAAATACTGGTTCTCGATCTTGCGCAGTCTGCAGGAATAAGCGTAGATAATATTTTCCGGTATGCGACAGACGCTTACCAACTTACAAGTACGTGCGTCTGTCGAGCACCTTAAGGTTTACGTTGTAATTTATCAAAATGCAACACATCAAACATAGTGACATAAACGTATGTAAATTAGTTCTGGATCCTGGTATACTTCCCACGCCACTCGACACAAAATTGACCTCGACATAACATTGTTTGTAATGATTAGAAAATTAAATTTGTGATTTTGTATTCTAATATTACGAATAATTACGTGGATTATCATTTATTACAACTTGACAGGCATCACTTTAGGCCTTGGTGTTATGGAATGGGCTTTGCTGATAGGCCTTATTATTATTAAAAAGGTGTAAGGAAATAAGCATTACAATTTAATTCCGCATCGTATCCATTAAGGCGGCTGCTTTTATAAACAGCCGAATAACATAACAAAAAATATATTAAACATCATCTACTGTGGCATAGTCATCGTCTTTGAAATATTATATCGAAACACTAGGTTAAGAAAACACATTAAGAAACTGAAACTACTATTTTTCACATAACAAGACCTTTGAGATTTTCATTGGTTCTCTACGCAAATAAGGCCCATCCTAAAGCGCGCTTTTGCTTTTCAACGAAAGAATATAATAGAATGAAGTCAGACGGATAGGGCATTGTGAATTATGAAATTTTGTACGTGGAAGTGATGGAAGAACATTATTATAAATAATAAATGCAACATTATAACAGTGACTAGTAAGACTACGTGCAAAACCGACGAGCTTATCGGCTTCCCCTAATACCCTCCGGCCGTTAGGTTTCAATCCAATAAAGAGCATGATGTAAACGTATGCATTGACGTCGCCAAGTTATCATACAACGATAATAGTGCAAATAAACAAGAACAAAAGCGAATTGAAGGACACTGCCGTTCGAGTACAAATAATTTTTTAAATTTCAAAAATTATATTTAGAAGAATTTATTCCAATCTACCAAATGATCTTCCGAGATAATTTGCAATTAATTGAATCTTCAGATGTGTTAATATATCTGTAGTAAATAAGCGTCAATGTTTTGAATACAAATATGTTATCAATGTTAAAACAAAAGCTATCGGGTTCACCAAGTTCGATATCCTCAACCTCAAGGGTACGAAGTGGACTTTGATATTGTTTACTTGATCGTGGTTGCCATTTTATCAGCAGTGCTGTCTCCATTGAGGCATGACAATATAGGTGTAGCACAAAAACCACACACACTCCATACTGCAAAACTAGATACAAGGGTATATAAATAAGAACTATAAAACCTTAAAAAAACTACCAATATTCAAACAAACACATGTTATAAAATAGTCAGAGATTAAGAACTAAATGAAGTTACACTGTAAGTGAAGATTATAGTAAGCGGGAACGCAGTCAGCAATTTATGTGATCGATCTACAATCAATCTCAAAAGACTTCATTTAGTCTTGGTCGATGAAATTTGTATGGAACTTACGATACAACATATTTTTCTTATTACCGTTCTAGTTACACAAGTTACATAACACAGCCAAAACGTTTTTTTTGTGCCAAGAATTTATACACAAAGTAACGAAATTCATTTGCAATAAACATTGTGTCCAATGTAATCCAATGATGTAAGAATTAAATATTTATCTTCGCATATGAAGCTTCCGATTGTGACTCATACAGTCCAAAAAACATTTTAGATCTTTTTACATAATTCAAACGGCTCATGTGTTACCAGTATATAAATATTGAAACTGCTTAAACGCAGTTATGTCATAAATAATATTTGCCAATTTTTTGAAAAAGGAACCTGGCTATTGGGCTCGGATTGTAAAAATTATTTTTCTCAACAATAAGTCTACATGAGACATATTATAATAATTATGTACTCGTAAAAAAAACATGTATTATTATTAGCCAATTTTCAAATTAAATACAATTATTAATATAAAACAACTCCTGAAGACATTGTCGTAGAAACAACTAGAATGTGAGAATGATCGATGGTATGGATCTAAAAATATAAATTAAATCTCATGATCAGCCTTCAAACACAGACCCGATAGTTTTCGAGGTAAGGCCGAGGAGGTTTTCGCAAACATGTTTACCAATCACGAATCTGGTTTATATCCGTGCCACAAAGCATTTACACGTACATAATGTACAATATCGTGGAAGGTATGAAGAAATCTGTCTATCTATTGATAAGCTCCGTACAATTCCATGTAACATGAGTGTTTTTCCACTAGAGTATTAATTCGACAAACAACAGATAAATACTTCATATCGACGTTACGTGAACAGATGCTTGGTATCTGTAATTTAGATCAATAAATAGGTTGTTCTACCATGTGGTCCTATTCAAATCATAAGAATGTCGTATGTACGTATTAAAACACATATTTTCAATCTAAAACTATGGCCTAATAGCAAAGAAATGAGACAGTCAAAATATTCAATTTTCTTTTAATTGACAAAACAAAAGAAAAATATATAACTTCATTGTAATCTCTTTATAAACAGGCTAAAATAAAATAGTACCTTTCAAAGAATAATACCTATACTTAAACGGACAAATCTTGAAGTATTAAATTGATACAATTAAATGCATTAGTAACACACAGGTTAACGACCAACGGTCTAATTCTAATCTTTTGGCGACCACTGAACTTGTAATTTTATTCTAAAATATGAAAAATTCTACATAAAATGAAGAAAATATTAGAACTACAAATATAATATAACATTTGAAATAGATATGAATGATGAAGTTGTATCTCTTAAAGATTATGTTGTAAAGATAGCAAGGCAAATAAGACATTAGTATTAACATACAAATATGAGATGATAATATGTACGAGCAGAGTTGCAGAGGTTTTATTTGTAGTGAACTGAACAAATTCTGAGAATTTTTGACGTGAAAAATAGTTACAAAGAAAAAAACTGAAAATTACAAAGATATACTAAATCGTGACGTAGCGTGATCTTAGCGAACGTGATGTCTTCATTACTGAGCGAGTTCACTCAGATATAGTGACTAGAGAACCATTTCGACGTTTCCCGGCACCAAACGACTTCGTGCCACCGATTTCGATCGAACGCGTGCGCTCCGGAAGCCATTATTAGAGGCCTGCTCCACGTGAATCAACATTACACTTGTCGACTCGACTTGCTAAATTATATTTACAAGGTACCAATTTCAAAATTTATTAAACTGAATTTAGAAGACAATGACATATAATAATATGCAAAAGATACTTGCGATGTCTGCGAGAGGTAAGGTTAAATTAATCTTGAATGTAAAAACGTTATGAATGAACATAACACTAAACTTCCGTTGATGAATCATTATATACGTAAAATATTAAAAATTAAAGAGTATTAACGTCAAAAGTTTCAAATTATAAAAAACGTTCTGTGAGATAAATTCAAAAGATCAACAATCATGCGATTAACATTGAAACGTCTGCACTGCATGGTTAGAAACCCTTATTAGCAAATTTATCCACGGGAGTTGATCCGTAGCCCTATCACGAACATTTTACAAAACCGTCATCGAGTAGTAACAGTTAAATTTTGTATGGGATTTTGAACAGCGCTCCGAATCGGGTGTATCGGGAACTAAAAATCGTAAGGATAAAGTGACATTAGGTACGTAACTCGATTACTTAACGTAATTCTTTATTAGTCGTGATAGGACTACCGAACAGCACGCAACGTCGACGTTCTCGCGTGACCTCTCAAGCCCCAACATCTAGATGTTTATACAGTTTATCGAGCTGAATAATGAAATGTTTTCGATAATATTCGTGAAGTGGTATCTTTTATATCAACCATTTTTAATAGGCGTTCAATAAGACTTTAAGAAGCTCAAATATCATCACCGTATGTGAAGAAAAGAGCAAAATAATGCAGGTGAATCAAGACAGCATTAACCGATTAGTGCTCTATTGATTCGACTACCAGTGAAAAAGTTGGGAGTCGGTGAACACGTGTCTCCACTCCAGCGACGCAACGGGGCCAGCTTTCCTTCCGTGTCTATTCTTAGCTACCATGTTGGGTCACGCCCGACCAATGCAAATCACGTACACAATGAACAAATTAGCAT
Organism: Noctuana lactifera; assembly: GCA_018231305.1. Lineage (NCBI taxonomy): Eukaryota > Metazoa > Arthropoda > Insecta > Lepidoptera > Hesperiidae > Noctuana > Noctuana lactifera. The sequence goes on along the minus strand of DWAV01002954.1, from coordinate 2,965 downwards.
AAGCCGGCGGTTTAGGCAAATAAAAATTTCCACACGTAACCCTCACGATAAATAAACGTTATATTAATAAAGGAAGGACCCATGATGCGCCCAACTACAAATGGGTTAGATTTATTTGAATCCTGAATTCCTCGATCTACTTTGCGTTACCGTGTAGGTGTAACGTGGCGCTTAGTTTTATTTCCAAACACATTGTAGGTAAGCTATATAAAGTGTAATTACTTCATAACAGTCATTAAGATGTTGTTTTCAATACGAATAAAATATCGTAACAAACGCTAGGCTAGTGTGTAAGAGTAATAAAGTAACATAAAAATTATGACACCAGACGAGGTCCGGCTGCCTGGGTCAAGAATTACAAACAAATTGTGGTAACAATACTGTTAGGTATATGATTTAGTTGTTTAGTTACTACACGAAGAAACTTATGTTCTAGACGAAGCAAACATTATACCTGAGCGATTCAACAAGTGATCAAAGAAATACGACTAGAGTAGCGGTTCGAAAATAAATGGGGTCAGTAGTGTGAGTTGTAGATTGTAAACATCAATTGGGCGAAGATCTATGGTAAACATAACAACGATGACGATAGAGCGAAATTTTACGACGCCGACAAATCTGTTACAAAATTCACAACGATATCCAATATCGGCTTCACCAGTGACTTTAATTTATTACAAGATCGCGATCTTCAAGGTGAACCACTGATCGTGTGATTACTTTAGCACTTAACAATAATATAATTGTTTGTGAGTGTCTATCTATATATTATGTAGTCAATAAATCACGCATGCAACAAAGAATTATATAATGAATATCACTAAGGCAGTAATTGTTTTACAAAGAAAACATGCGCGGAAACGGCGTTTTTCAAAGGTTGCATTAGTAACAGCAAATTAAATTTTTATATGTAATTAAAAAAGGGTGGTTAATGTCTATTGGGATGGTCAGTCAACGTATGGTCTTGGTAAGAAGTGGTAGATGGCAAAAGACAACCATTGGAGATCGCTATATTGTGATTGTTGTCTTATGTTAAAAATTAACGTAATGTGATAAAAACTTATCATATATAAGTAATCAATTAATCTGATACCTACTAAGTAATTACGTTATGTTTTTCCATTTGGGTGTTAAATAGAGATCGTAAATCATTTATATATATATATAGACATTTTTAACATCTGATAACATACGTTACAAAAGAGGTAGATAACGATTAGCAATCAGTAAGAAATAAAAATAAAATATTAGGATATCACGCATCAAGTGAAGAATAACAAGTAGATACTTTTAAACGAGATTTCGTTCACGCATTCAATTGTAAGCAACACAGACGAGGTAACAACTTCAAAGCCGATCCATTAATGAAGCAAGAGGAATCACATAAGCGTGTAGAACATGGTAGTGATAAAAATACTATGATGCGATGGTTGTGGGCATTAGGGCTGGATTGGGGTCAATCGCTTGAGGCCATCTGCGGCTGCTAATTATAGACGACGCAAGATGCCCAATATCGTACAACTGTAAGTCTCAATTACAAGCACGAAGCTATCAAATGACAAGCTGCTCAACAGCAAGTTCAAAAAATCTGATATGACAAAAACGTACCCACAAACATACTGCATACAAACATACTAATAAATAAAACGAATAAACATTCTGACTACAAATGTGTACGTTCACCTGTTTAGAATTTTTAACGGTCTTTAAGGGGACAAGAGTAATGTACTGTCCTCGTAGACAAAGATTGCGATGACGCAGATGATCATAATTAAAGGTGATAATTGTCAACAAAGAATTGTAATATAAACGAATAAATGGTTCTATGTGTACAGCTTCTTGATAATGGTGACATTACTGAAGGAATACTCGTATGTTTCAGTTGATGACAGACAAAATGTATTAACCGATGGTTATCAGTACAAGGAAGATTTTAAGAAAGTTAATCTTTAAGAAAGGAAGCAAATAATAGGGAAAGATGGAAAGAAGCACGAGACGAGTGAAAGTGAGAGTAATGTTATGGACAAAAACAGAAGTAGGTACGGGTGAAAATGTATTAGTTTCCATGCGGCTAAAAATGAGGAAGCAATTTATCGATTCTATAAGCATCGAAGATTTACTAACACTGTCTGTGTTATGTAGCTGGAGCATTACGATTATAATCACGGCCAGAGTCTCTGGAGATTGCGTCTTTACGCAACAACTTGTACGAATCTCCACGTATAAATAGATAAGCCACACGTAGGTACTAGTATAAAAAACATTTGTTCAATTGCGACGACATCAAAACTTATAATCTTTATTATGTCTTCGATTTTATGATTTTTCTTGTTTACATCTATTAGAAATATCTTTATTTTGTACACATTTACGCGGTAATTTGGTTATGGAAACCTTGTCTTCTGCTCCTTGTTCTGTTACTGTTCTGTCCGATTTCACATGCCCTTTGTGAATATTACGGCACACTCTCATACTCTTAGGCATACAGGTTTCTTGACGATATAACTTTACGAGCTGACAACAAAACTGTATAACTGACAACAAAAAAACAATTTCGAAATTTACGCACAAGCTATAAGTTGCATTTTCACTATTTATACTTTCTGCCCGAAAATATACTCAACGCCCTACTTAAATTTTACAATATTCTAGTAACTTTTTCATAACTGTCCATTAGCCTCGTTTATTTATTCGCGTATTTTAAAGTGTGTCTCATACATTTTGGCTTACACTACACGTGACCGAATACCATTTTGTGTTGATGAATTTTTGTAATGTTTAAACAGCTCTAATTGAATTTGTTACAATAGAAGCAATTTACTTGTATACGCTACGATATTGCGCAAGAGTCGAACTAGTTTTCTGGGCTATTCTCAATCTCTCCTCTCAACTCTATCACTATGGCATAAGAGCCACGGCTCTCAAGCTTCTGACTTCTTATCTGCATGATAGAATACAGAGGGTT
>DWAV01002953.1:0-10358 GCA_018231305.1 Noctuana lactifera | reverse complement strand
TCCAAGATAACAACTACCTTTCATAGGTATTTCGTAGCTAGAACGTATAGTTGCGGCGGCGCGGCATCGTGACAAGCCCGCATTATATAGCAATCTGCGAATAACTCCGGACATTGCCGTAAGCATTGCTCCCCATTATGGTCTCGGGCTGATGAAATATCAAATAGCTTATGCTTCAGAAATTGCTATTAGGAGCTTTTACCTTTAGTATGTACCGAGGCTGTAACTTTTTTTATGATTATGTGCCACTCAAAGGTGTTTTTCATCGCATTGAGAATAGTCTGGAGAATACGTAAGAACCACAACACGAATGTGGTTATGTCTTAATAAGTTATTGAGATGGAATCTACCAAAAAAAGTTTTAGAAATACACTAGATTAATTTTCGTGTTTTGGGTGATTGATGTAAAAATTCTGCCGTCAAAAATCCAGCCGTTGTCTTATATCGGAATAGAAACTAGAAAGTACTACCTCAATGTTATTCTTAATTGCTTATTTATTTGAGCTTTGTACTTAAGGTCGCTTTGTAATAAAATATGATAACATTTTACGCAAAATACAAATATAAAAATGTTTCTCGTTTTAAACACGGAAAAATAACTTATACATATTTATTTTTATTCACCGCTTTAAGTGGCTTTGATATTTTTTTCATAACAGAGAAATCTAGCTCTGGGACGAAAAACCGGCAGTAGGTATTCAGCATTAAATTAAATTAACATCAAATCAGAAGAAGCCAACATTGGCAGAGTAAATTCTTAGGATTTCAGCTAACAAGATGCCTTCAAATATTTGTCTTGGAACAAAATGTCTTTCTTTTCTTTGATTTTGATTTAAAATTCTGTACTTACACAGTTTTACTTACTTATAAAACGTTAATATCAAATACCCTAGTGCTATAACTAAATAATTTGAATAAAATAAATGCATCTTAAAAAGTATATCTAACACCAAATACTATGTAGGTATAGCCAAAAGTCCAATTAAAGCTATTCACACTAAAATTATTTAAATAAAACTGTTCTTTTTAGTTCCATCTAAGATACAACGTATCATCATACCATTTCAACTATACATATCATAGGAAAGTTAATAACACAATTTACACGGCGGCTTGTCATCGTATCGGTTCGAAGCCGGTAACCGATACTCCCGAATCTTACCCAAAGGCAGGGGGTAACGGGCAGGGTTGGGGGGCAATAAGTGCCCCCTTCTATTTCACCGGCACTTTAACTCGGGTGCACTGATTTGATAACGCCGTTTGTTTCAAGTGTCACTCGCCACTGTCATCATTGGATCGGTTTTTTCCTACTGTAATAGATATGGACTGACTATTAGAAATGAGAATTGGGTGCACGGAAAGTTACGAGTAGATTAAATATTTTAATTAAAGTGAACTACTTGATGTTAGTGTAAGGATTTTTTTAGCATTGTCAATTTTAGTTTTCGTTAAAAATATAGATCGATGATTACAGTTGGAATATTGACTTAAAATAAAAATAATTAAAAACTTTTTTACTACTTAATCGTATTACAAGAGGTGTTTTTCAAAATGAAAAAAAGTCATGAAAATATTTGTTTTTTTTTTTTTGTTGTCAAAGAAGTTTCACGCAGTTGCTCAGAAAGGAACAGAGGCGTTCCATTGGTACGTGCTACTAATACAATTTTCCTGAGTGGCAAATTACTTCAAAGGCATCCTTCCTTATAATACTCATAATAAAAAAATTCAAAAGAAAAAGGAAGTATTTTGTTTGTACACAAATAAGTAACCTTGACTTCTTATATTTACATTTCTAAGGTATCTTGGGCTAGGTATTTTCCTGTATGGAACAGAAACATAAGGAATATAATTTTACTAATAGGACCTCTGTTTATCAGCCATGGTAAAGGAAAAATAGAATTTCGTTTGAAGTAAGACATTTAAACCTTTCTGTCAAAAATGTAAATTAGATTGTTGATGAAAAAATATTTGAATGTACAGTGGCGTGAACGCAACTAAAGTTCAATCACCTGGAATCTTCTCGAACTTTTTAAAAAGGAGGTATAGCCTTTAATAAGCAATGAATAAAGAATAAGTAAATTAGTGTTATGTAAGTATTAAATGTCTTCATACATTATTGTATGAAAACATTTAATATATTTATATATATCGTCTAACGTCACTGGCATTCGAACGCATTTGTATCAAGCTTAACGTTTTTTTAATGTCAAATTATTTCCACAGTAATTACAACGATTTGGTCAATTATAACCTCATTTACTTACTGCCCTTTTAAACATTGTGCCTGGACTAAATTTCAGGCATGTAGGTACTCAAACAATGGTCTTTGTCTAACGAGTGTTTGAATGGTAAATATACTCGCGTGTGGTTAATTGTGGGGCAGTGGACGCCGCCCACACCGGCCTCATCGAAAGTGTATCGGCATTTTTACACCGACAATCAACAATATCATGTATTCATCCGATCTGTTTTCCCCCCAATTACTCATACGACCGCAAAATAATTGGCTATTTGAATGACTTTAATGGCCACAAATGGGTACGCCAGACATTTTATAGATCGGATCAAAAAGGACGAGGATAAAACGATAAAAACCTTTGGTAAACTTTAAAGGGTTCTCGTGTTATTGTTAGCATATTTTTGTAAATGTCTGAGTCGCCCACATTCGCTCGATTTTTTTCAAATAAAATCGCATACAATAGGTCTTTTACAAGGTATTATTTTTGATTCTCCACCAACCAGCAGTAGGTACTCGGAGTTGTACGGCCTAGTAGGTATGCCTCAGGCTTTCCCCGTTTGTGGGGAGAATTCGACAATAAAAAATGAATCAGGCATATTGATTCAAAAATGTCATAATTAGCTCATCATTATAAAGTTAGTCATAAGCTAGTTATAAGCTAGTCATATACCCTATTGCTAAACAAAAGCTGATGCATCGACGCTGTTTGAATTTCTATATGGATATTTACAGTAACCATGGTGCCTAAAATAAAGAAATCAATTATAATAAACATTTAAAGCACACATGGTCAGTTCTGACAAGACAAATACTCCTCACAAATATTTGCAGCAAACATGGATTGTACGTGGAATATTTATTTGACTTTGTTAGGTGCTCCAATGCTTCAAATTGTTAGAATGTTTCAACTCTTAAGGCAGATTGTAATAACTTTCAGTTTTTAATATCTGCAAACTTTGAAACTTTGTAGTCTTACGTAGCAATTTTAAAGTAGGAACGCAGACCAATAATAATAGGTGGACCAAGCGCAAAAAGGATAGAAAGCAACTAACAAGAATAAAGTAAGATTAATATTCTCCGTCTATGTTTGTCGATATCAGCGAGAGATATTATTAAGATATGCAAGTTTTACTTTGGATGTACAGATGATGGAAATAACTTTTTTAAGAAAGGAGGACCAAACGAGCATGCAGGTTTTATTATGGTCATTGAACTTCAAAGGCTTTATAGGTGATGAAATTCTTCAGTTGTGTCAATGATTTAAGTAAGTAATCTACGATCAATCAAGTAATCAAGTATCAATAGATACTAAAGCGGTGCTTTATAATGTCACCAAGTCACAAATCAACCAATCTAGATGTTGCATAATGCATGAATGAATCCAATTTGAGAATCGACAGATCATTGATGTTAACTAGTTTTGGGGTTTGTAGAGCTCAATGAATGCTTTATTTAAATTAAATCCTCGCTTCGTTTAATAATTTTATTTTAACGAATGAAGTAGGTACGTAATGAAATTAAGGATGCATTTAATGTTAAGTTTAAAAACGCTCTTTTCCTGGTTTGAATGTTCGTATAATAAAATTGTTTTTATACTAACGACACAGATGCTATAGTGTAGCATTTACAAGTTCACTTAGCATTATAATATCATAATTCTAAACATTTTAAAATAAACCTGTTAAACCTGTTAATTCATATTTAATGACTAAACATTAAATATTAATTCACGAATTTTCACCTTTTTAACGTATTCCCAAATAGGCATTACACTCATAAAACATTATAATATCTCCAAGCTAAATATACACGATGAACACGTGAAACAATTTCGTTTAATTTACAAGGGATTAAAATAAATTTTTAACTAAAATGAATCTTTCTCGACCCGAGTGCCCGTAGGTTCGCATAAGCTTAAGTGTTTTAAGCGGGATAACCCGGATGGGGTTTAACTAGAAATATTTATAAGGTAATAAAACAAAAATGGTCTTTACCACTGTACTTAGTAACACACTCGCAATATTTATAACATTTTGTCCTTTTCAGACAGCGTATAATCGAAAGAGAAGAAAAACTGTACTGCTACGTAAAAAAAGTGTAATGTTAAGGGATAAACCTTGTTTACTGGAAAGTTTTAAAGCTTTCCTTCTCCAAATGAAGTTTTAATCTTTATTGAGTTGGTAATATGTGTAAGGAGGAATCCTTTTTGAATTTATCTTGGGGAGAGACACGGTGGCCTATATCCGGCGCCGCGGCGTGTTTTCATTTCGGATTTTCTCCCAAGTTCGCGCCAAATCCGGGCAGCTGTGCTATTCCTACAGGATATTTTCTTTTCCTCCTTCGACATGCGATCTTGAGGACTGGCTTTTGTGATTTAAAAAGATTTGCAGCGCCAAACCCGCTTACCGCCCGTCGATATACGTTATGTTTTGTCGATAAAGGCAAGCTTGTTTGCTTCTACCTAAAGTGCCTGTTTAATAGGTTTGAACGTGTCGTGTTTGTTGTGAGCGATTTATGCAGAATGAGGATTATGTTAGAGATTAGGGTATTTTGGTACGAGCATATAAAATATGTTTTAAGTACATTACATATTTTAAAATTTGCTTATTATTATGACAGAAGCAAAGTTAATTTTTTTTTAAACCTTTGGACTGTTACAATTGACATTTTTTTGCGGGTTCATTTATAAAAGTTCTGCCTAACGATATATTGTGATCAATTTTGAAATATTTCACTCCGGGTCAGCAAAGGTCCTGAAGATAAACCCAGTGTTTAAGGCCAGTGGTTATAAGGAATGTTGTCATGCATTTGGGTTCATGATACCTTTCCCAGATGCCTTGAAACCTCATTCCGAATTTGTATCTTATATTGTGTGACTGGGAAAGTATTATTGCCAGACTCATATTTATACGGTGAAATAACTATTTAATAACATTTAGGAATAAAATTTACACTGTGTTTTATTGCATGAGGACAAATAAACGTCTTTCAAACGAAAAACACTGTAGCTTTTTTTTTATAATTTTTATATTCCAATCTTTTTGATTATGCCGTGCTGCATCTCCGAACTCTGTGGTGAGGACATGAACGTTTTTCATGGGATTCCAGTTGGGTATATCCTCCAAAACAAAAAGTATCTTTGTACCTACGTAATGGAAAACTAATAGTTAATATTTTTTTAAATAGTTTTCTCTGTAAAACTGTATAAATATTTGTTTAAATTTGCATTCAGTAGATTGCTTGGGCTGCAATGAACTTTTTTTGTCCGGTGCCTAAAATGCTCCTTACATTATTTCCTTACTTGTTACTTGAGGTTTATAAAATAAATTTTGTTCACATAATATATGTCTTTAAATGATTTTAAGACGCCGTCTTCTACATAAGCTTTCTGTTATAATCCTTAGACACTTTGTTTCCTTTTAATTACTATCAAAGTCAAGTCTGTGTCTTACCTGAAACAATAAATTAAATATTAACAAAACATCTCGAGCCTAATCTAAAGTAAATATTACGTAGCAGGCTTTTGCGGAATATAATTATTATGGATGGTAATAAGTAGTCGTGTGATGTCTCTATCTATTATACCTACATACATATATGATGTGACAGAAGGCACAGTTATCAAATTTAGCGATCTAGTTTTAATGTTAACTTCTAATTATTTTCAAGACTGCGTATAACACTTAAATACGAAACATTTCAAGAATATTTTACAAAAAGGAAGTATTGTTCTTTTGGAGTGTTTAGGTTCTTTATTATCGATACTTTTTTTTTTTGTGCCCAGACAAAGTGATATGGACTACCCTCCGGAAATATGCGCGGGAGGGAGGTGGTGAATGATTCGACATAGGCAGCTGTACCTAAATATGTAGATGTTAAGCTATTCATTCTTTGTGCCTTTAACTTTCATGAAAGTCTCTAGCAGTTATAAATGTAGTCGCATTACTTTATACTAGCGTAAAAATGTAGATTCGGCCGATTCTGCAATATTCAGAAGAATTGTACATAAAAGATGAATATAAAACATGCAACTTGACAAGTGGATACTCTATTCATGAGTGTACGGCCAAGCAAATGTAAGCTCTATTGTGCGCTACATACAAAACAGTATTAGCTAACAGAGGATTGTAACGCAAACTACTGATCGTGCTTGTTCTTATGCCGAGGGTCCTCACGACACCTTTGAAGCCGTTTCAATTTCATCTACGAATTAAATTTGGAGATGTATTGTTATAGCATGGGATAAATAAATATGTACATGACTGTAATAGTAATGTGATATTATTTATTCTTATCTCGTTGTTGTTCCCGTTCGGGACACGCCTAATTTAAATAGTCTTTACTTAGAGAGATAAAATGAATGTTGATTCAAATTGCTATTTGTCTATAGATAACCACGATTTCTGTTCCTCTACGTGCTCCTTGGACTTCTTACATGTTTATGCTAACATAATGCAAAGTACGTACCTAAAGTGTGTCTCTTTTCTATTTGCACTACATGTACACAATCTTATTGCATTATCCTGTTATTAGTAATACAATACTTTCGCAATGTCTCGGTAAATTGTACGGTTGAAGTGAGTACAATACTCATAATAAAGCTTCGTTAGCTTTAGCAAAGTTCAAGTTATTGGTACATAATCTTATACTACTACGATATTACCTTTAATAGCAGCCTGCATAGCGTAAGATGAGGGACCGTCCAGAAAATCCCACAATTACAATCCACTAGGTCATCAAACAAGCTCCATTTACAATCACTAGGACTTCACATCTAAATATCACGTTTATGTTTACCAAATTATATCATTTATTTACATTCGTTCGGCATTCCAAGGTGTTAATAATACATTCACTGCTAAATGGGGGACTACGTGATGCAGTCACGCGGTGTGTTTTAAGTTGAAGATGTTTTAGGAAAACGTGTCGAAACGTGGTTTTAGCTGAAGGAAGGTTTCTGATATGTAAGCGAAATTGTGTAACGCGACGGGACGCGGCGGTGGCGCGACTATGACTGGCTAGGGCGGGCGGCGCGCAGTACGGGGTGCCCCCGCCCCAGCCAACGTGCCGGGACGCCGATACAAAATTAATACTTGTTTTGCTAAGAGCGATTTCGATTTGTCGGGCCCCAAATTTGAAAAGTTTGATCTTGTTAGCAATTAAAGTTGTCTTAATATATACTTGTACAGTAGAGCTAAGAGCCCTTTCCGAGTTGGCTTGGGGCGCCCAGTGCTCTCATACCAAACTACCGAACATTTGTCTCTAAGTTTAGTACAAATATATTATTATATTGCTTATAAATAGCAACACAACATTCTGAAATATTTAAACAATAGCTACAAGAAGGTAGTTATTACGAGTACGTGAAAATAACAAATTGATGTATGAGGTTGGTAATTTATGGAATTAGTACCTACTGGTCGCCTCATGGGTGGCATCGCCACCTTCTAAACTGCAAGACATGCATGCGTTTCGGTAAAAAAAAAGAGAGCGGTTGCGACCAAAAAAAAAAATTTTAAACTCGAGTAAACTCGCGGAAAGTAGGCAGATTTTATTCCAAATCCTGACCACACTCTGCCAAGTAAATCCCGTCTGAAAGAGTACATATTTGCAGTCTACAGTAATTTATATATTTAAGTTTAGAAAACTTACTGCAAGTACACCTGTGGAACCATTACAAAGGAACCACAGCTCAATTTTTATTAAACTGGAACAGTCCCAATATTTTTCAAAGTTTGTGGCGAAAACTTCCATTTTCATCGTTTACTAACTCACACGGGAATGGCCCAGCGTAGACTCGTTTGCATGACATTAAAATATATTCCTCTCTCAATATTGCCAACCTACTTATCACTTATTTATTGATAGAGTTAGGTGGAGTCAAATATGTTCTACTTGTCGAGTTGATTTAAAGTTCAGATATGTCGAATTGCGTGACAACTAAAATGGTGTCTTGCATATAAAATCAACGGATATTAGTAGGTACTGGTATAGAAAATAATAGACAATACATGGTTTTCATCGATTAATATTTCGCCCATAACTAAGACTTTGTAAAAGCCCTGTGTAGTATAGTAGTAGTAGGGTAGTACAATGCCGGTTCGCCAATAGAAGGGTCCAGGGTTCGATGCCCAGCGAAGCAGAAGCTTAAATTTAAATTTAACTACAAGGTTTAATTACAAATTCATACATCGATTTCTTTTCCTGTTTATCTGTTACAGATAAAAAACGTAAAAAGAAGCATGAAAAAGTTGAAAATTACTATTTTTTGTTGAATTATTATAGAGAGAAGAGAGGTAATCCTGAAATCTCGTGCATTTCAGCGAGGACAAATATTGTGACAAAGGCCCGTCAGACAAGTTCTGAACAAGGTTGCAAATACGAGAGCCCAGCTCACCTATGTATGTCGGATGAGTCCACATTTTCACATTCGTTTTGTATTTCGGGTCATTCAAGGATTTGTCTATGCACGAACGTTTCTATGGTAGTACTAAAAACAATAGAGATTAATACAAGAAAGTAATATATTTTATCCATTTCCATCTTTCCACTTAAGAGGCTATAATCTGCCCTACTGGTAGACCTATTATGCCTTTTGAGAACGTCACGGAGAAAACGGCTTTTCATGTAGGTAAAAACATCGTGAGATTGTTTAATCTAGGCTAAACATTTTGAATTTTTGAAATTGGAATAAGGTTCTGAGATTGATCCCAGAATTGCCAGACACATGGAATAAGTGGCAGTTGAAAAAAAGTATATCACAATTTTATAATAACTCAATAGTTAATACATTTTATTTCTAGTGGTATTTCATCAAATGCAGTAGGACTAGCCTTATTGTCTCGCTCAATATCACTATGCCGATAAAATGCGGTCACCGCTGCCGGACAACGCCGCCCGCATGCAATTGGATTTTTACCACACAAGAGTATAAAGTGGAGGCTTCTAAATTGTCCTGTTACTGACATTTTACGAAACTGCGTAAAGGAAATATAATTAAGAGGAATATCGGTTTGTTGACATACACAAAATGGCAATGACTGTTATTAAGTAAAATTTTATTACTTTTTCAGGAGGTTATCAAATGGTGTATCATGGATATTCTTAATTACTGTACCACTGTTGGGCACGGATCTTCTCTTAGATAAGATAGGAGGATTAGGTCATAGTCTACCTCACTCGCTCAGAAATTATGCTAATGGAAGCATTTGACTGTAACTACTGACTTTAGTAAGTACTGACAGGTGTAATTACTATTCAAAGAGGTTTCTTCCTCGGTATCAGAAAAATTTAAGACGTATTAAGATAAATTTGTATTACTTTTGTTTATTTATTGAGTCCATACCTTTGACATTTCACTATATCTAAATGACAAAGGAAGCATGCAATGCAACTACACTTTTATCAAAACATGGACGCTTTCAAGTTAATTTTGATCAAATATTCATTTATAATCCCAGTTTTAGAACAGATAAACTGCTTAACTGGTGAGCCTTTGTGGGAAAAGGCTTGTTAAAGCTTAGTTATAGTGGCAATTTCTGCATACTCATAATCACGTAATCATGTTATATTTTGTCATTTCAAAAGCGTTTTAATAGACCTATTGTCATTAAGTGGCAGCTATTACCAGGCGAGTTACAAATTAGGATGTTTAAAGTATATACATATTAATTTATCGGTTATTTTGCTCGACGCATATTTCCATTTACATAAATTAATATTGACGTGTAAACATTATTATTAAGGTGTGGTCTGGAAGTTTCTGTGTAATGTAATGTAATGTATTTTTCTTACAAAAAATTATATCTCCTCTTCTTCGATGATGGGAAAGAGATTATATTCAGATTGTTTCCTGTGACTTCTTGAGATGATATTGTTGTTGAGTTCCAGCACTTCACTTAGACTGTGTTTGGGATATTTATATACGGTACTAGTTTTATTTTTCACTACTTTTATAGCGGTTCTCTAGGAGCAACAAAGAATTAGGAAGGAACGGGAGAGAATCTGGTCCTGTAAGTCTACACTCCGAAAATCTAAGCACATCATATAAACGGCACTCTATATATCATGTATCTAAAAGACTTCGTAGAGCAGTAGGTACTAGTACGTCAGATTGATT
>DWAV01002952.1:0-10359 GCA_018231305.1 Noctuana lactifera | reverse complement strand
ACACACACACACATACTGACATTTATAATTTTTTTAATTAACACACACATTTATTTAAAACAAAATTGTAAAGTATTGTAAGAATTGGAAGAGCAGTGTCTTCTAACACAGGCACAATGTGCTTAAAAGAAGGTACCTACTGGCCACTAGCTAATGTAAAAATGTTATTTGTTTATGAAAATAAAGATTTTATTATTTATTTATTATTATTTATTACGGAAGTTTAGATGATAAATTCAAAACTTTGTGTGTGTTATAACATTCTTGTTCTGTTTCTAAAAACGCATCATACAATTACGTAATTACATCAACTGAAAGAAATTGGACCGCTAAATTGCAGCTCTATATTTAAACAGTTGCTAGACGAACATTAGCTGGAAACAATACAAATGAAGCCTCAATTTCAACATTTGTTTCTTTTGTTTGTTACGTTTAAAATTATGTCAACTCGCTGTCGTAGTAATTAAAGAGGATATTGCTTAACCCATTCGTGAAGTTTCCCGGTATCTTGTGAGTAACTTCAACTCAGTCATTACTTGTTTACGCTGCGCTGGTGTGAATCACAATTTTGAGTTTTGTATGAAACGAAGGCTTAGAAAATTATGTTTGAAATTTTAAAGCTAGTCCGCACTATCCTACGTAAATTCCTAATTTACCTACCCTACAATTGACATCAGCTGTTTTCATCTATGTATTCCTTTCGTTGCCTTCCTATCCTATGTAAGTAGGTACTCGTACCTATTAGTTTTCCAAATAGTTTCAGAATTATAGCAGGGTATTCAGTCAGATCAATAAAAAATTTATATAATATCTTCTATCATTATTAAAATTCAGACAATGTCTCAAAACATGTGTCATCGTTATATGCCTCAAATCATGTTTCATATAGGTATCTAAGTAACCAAAAAACATCTATACTAACTAAGGTTCTACTAACCGATGTGAAATTAAAGCGCGCATCTTTCTGTATCAAAAAGTCATTTTCGGGAAATAGGTACGGTACCTACATAGAACAATAAGCACTAAGGCGACGAATTGTCACTGTTATCCGCATCATAGACTTAAAGCAGGCGTGGCATAGTGACTCAGTAAGTCACTGGCCCAATTTGAACAATTGAATTGTGACAGTTTTCGCCAAATATTACAGTTTTTGGTTGTTGGGCCAAGTGTTTCACGTCCGCGTTACCGTCTGTTTGTTCGCCTGCTCATACTTCTGTCAACACACCTGTGACCCCATTGTTGGTTTGATTCGGCTTTCTCTTTTTAAACTTTTCTTCAATGGTCATTCGGGTATCACTAAATTATATCCGTACCAGCCGTGAATATGTTGATAAGTCGAAAATTGTCATTTTTATGCTTCTTTTAGGCCTATATTGTCGCCTCAAATGTAGTGTGTCTTGCAGCAATCTTCCTCAACTGAAACACAAGTAGATACTAGCCACAAGACTTGATTGACAGTGGGTTATGAGGGCAGCGGTGGTACCTCCCCGGGAAAATTTTATAAGCTCTACCATCTACCATTTATTTACAAAAATTCGCCATCGACAAATTACCATACATCAACAAGCAATTCACATAATAATATAATCAATAAGTACAGTGTAAGTAAATTACTTTAAGTTAGTTAAGATAGACTTAATACTATACAGCAAAACATACAAAAAAACCAGCCACAATCCTATTATTCAAACACACAGATCTATCAGATATTAATTTCGACTCAGTCACTTGCCCTTTCAAGCTATACAAGTGAATCCCGGTAATCCCTATCAAGAACTGCTGGTTAAAAAATATTACAAGTCGCATCTGTAGCTAAGTGCAGCCAAAAATGACAATGGGGGAGCCGATGGCACTTGAACCACGTTTGAGCCCACTTAATCCACGGTGAGCATATTTCTAATTCTTCTTGCATCTGGGACTTTTCTGGGAGAGATCGTTGTGTGGACTTGTAGCGTTTTTTGTAGCGGAATCATAGGCTGAAGGGGTAAAAGCGTTTGTGAATAAGTTTGCTTAGGATAATGATGTCATAATTAAAATAACTTTAAAAAATCATTCATAGCGATCTATCCTTATAATATTGCAAAATTTTCTCCGCGAGTAGGATTCGAACCCACGACAGTCAGTACCCTTGCCTTTGCCAACTCATTCTGCTTACCGCGACACTGTACTCTTTCTAACCGACCTGATACCATTACAAGCAGGATAGATTAAGTTTTTAAATTTTTTATTATGATTTCTCAAACACAAAGGACCAATAATAAATTACACGACGTGAAAGAGAAGCTGGGAGTGGACTCAAACAAGCCTGAAATACAATCTGTATGGATAAATAAAGTATTGATTGAATTGATTGAATACTGATATTAATATGGCTTACGGCTTTCACGATAGTACAGAGAGTATATTATTTTTATTTTCCAGCTTTTAATTAAATCTTTTGAAATTGTTGAACTGTAGTCAATTTAATTTTCAGTGCCGCTAACGCTTCGATTGCTAAAAAGAACAGACCCCAAATATATCCGACAGTGGGGCATCTCAATGCAATTCAAATTTAATTTACGTTTCATGCCAAGAGCTTTTTCGGTTGGTCTTCACTATTTAGCTTTTTATTTCATTTCATGTAATTTTTTCACCAAGAAAATAAACCTCAGGAAAGTGCGGCTAAGAGAAGGGCAAAACGTAATTTGCTTACATTTTAACCGAGTGAATCGGAACTTTAATAATTTCATGGAAAAATGACATCTTTATGAATTTAATTATTTAAAATAGAACATACGAGTACATATTTATATTTTCATGAGCTAAGCAAGATGTAAAGCTTTTGCTAAGTTCAAGAAAATGTCAACAAAAGCATTATAAGTAGGTACTAACTCAAACTTAAACTTAACTTAAATAATAATAAATGAGAAAAAACTAAATCAATAACTACACGCATCTATATTTTGAATATCTTCATTAAACTAAAATGAATCTTTAAACATTTGAATTAATTCAATATTTGAATCTAAATTATGTAGTTGAATCAATCTAAAAACGCATTGAAAATACTTACATTGTTAAGGATAGATCTAACAGATAATATTAAAAACAGTTTAACATTTGGTCCTCTCAACCCCCGTTACAATTAATTCGCCACCCTTAATGTTATTAATATCGTGAGCCACCCCATGATAGATGGTCAAGTGTGACATGTGGTTCTTTATTCACAAATTGATTCGTGAAAATCTCTTTTAGCATCCATTGTATAGATTTTGTTGAATAGAATTTTTGTTGCTCCTATTTTATTCAGGTTAAGTCTTCCGTTCTTATTACATTTAGGTGTATGTATAAATAAAATTTTACTGTCACTTAACATGTCCATGTAATCTCAGTGCGATTTGTTCTCCATCCACATTATCATAAGTTTTATAAACAATATTGCAATTAGTTTTTGGATTAATTTAATTTATCATAATATACATAATATTCTGTTTTACTTATTTTCATTTTATTTGGAAATGCAATAAACATTTATTTTTATCTTTAACATTGATCATTGTTTAATTAATTTTGCTCATAGATATTCAATCTTATTCGTATGATAATAATTCTATTCGTAAGTATTGGACAGTATTGTAATAACTTCCTTCTTTTGTAATAACTTAATATGCTTTTGTTTTCAATCAATCAACCAATAAATCAAGCTTTGCTACTTTCTTATTGTTAAGAATAATAAGCAGGAAAGAATACCTACTACTACTGCTACTAAGTACCTATATTGGAATCCTGCAGGGCTCCATTCTGTGACCACAAGTCGCGTCGCATCTCAATATACGAGTACCTACCCATTCCCTCCTTTCAACGCCAATTGCAACAAATGTCAACCTAACCTAAGCCTATTATATGACGGATTACGCGTAATGAAATATCTTTAATCTTTATTAGTTTCTGTGCCAGCAGATTTTTGTTGGCATTCACTTTGATTGAGTAGTTTTTCCTCTTCAGAAGGGATTTGTCCACTTTGATTGCTTTCTCGTAATACGTTTCGTAACTTCTTTCTGATATTTAAGAATATAAGTTTGTCTCCCTCTATACTTCCTTAAGTAAGGCTATTTTTCGTACAAATGATTAAATATAATGTCAATTTTTATAAACTAGTGCCCATAAAAATATAACGTCCCTTTTGATAAACTAGTGCCATAAAAATTTAAATCAATTGCCGAATTTTTGCTAAAAATTTCCAAGTTACTAGGGCGCCGGGCGGACGGATTTTCAACAAATTTAAGAAATTGTCTTTATCGGCAGATGCCAAGCGGGAACTGGACGTTGCGTGGTGGACAAAGCTCACAGAAACCAGTGCCAGGCTTGCCGACTCAAGAAATGTCTCGCTATGGGCATGAACAAAGATGGTAAGTTAGAAAAAAAGATTTAGTGATACCTTAATATATAATAATGTTAGTATTAATTAAGAAGAAGCTACTAGTAATTTAAAATAACTGGTTCACCAACCTTTTGGTTGAAATGACCTGATAAATGAAGTTGTTCAAATAGAATAAATGTAAGTAGCAGTAACATGAGCAATTATTTCAATTATTGTTAATAAAGTTACATTACTTGATTTTACCACAAACACAGTTCTACATCTAGCAAATCTTTCCATGGAAACTCAATTAAACAAATCAAATCACAATATCCCTGGTTCCCACGTTGAAACATGTCATAACCTATCAAAACACGTGTACCTACTCTCACAACGGAGCGGAACAGCGGGTGTCACGCGCAGCGACGAGTCAATTAGCCGAGATTCTATTGGGATAGACAGAGACACCCTCTTTGTGAGGGTACATGTCTCTCGTGGTGCTAGCGTAGCCGTGTATAGACTGACTATTTTTCTGTTAGGTACGTAGTTCTCATATTTTGCCGAGAGATATTTAATGTTGCTGATAAAAAAGAAATTATTGTTAAAATAATCAAGAAGGACGATGTTTGGGTATTATTTTGTTGTAGTTTGTTACAGCTTAGGTTAAATAGCAAAGAAACTTTGTGATTAATTTTTAAAGCCTAAGAACTCAGAGCAGTTGAAGTAGGCTAAAGAAAATCTAAAAGTTCTTAGGCTAATGACAGCAAATCGACAATATTTTAAAATATCTTGTAGCTACGGTGCAAACGAAATATTATAGGGAATAGGGATGATACCAGCAAGGGGTAGCAAACCTTTCAGAGGTACACGTGTCGCCACGTGCCTACAACCGCTCCGTATACAAATTATGGCTTACAGTGCCCTTAAAAGTTTGTTCCTATTTAATTTTTCGAGTTAAGTCGTGCATACGTTTGTTGGCTTAGTCCAATAAGTTCCACCGGATTGATCGTGGTGTAAAAATTTAAATGATGGGCCACGTTTCTTTAAAAGCTCTGTGTTTGGTTTTACAGCTCTGTGATTATCAAATAGGAGTCAGTTCTGGTTTCAAGGTTCAGGTCATCAAACAGAGTATTTATATTGTAGAATAGTTATATTATGATTGTAATAGACGTGGGAAAGTAATAGGTACCTTTTTTCTAATGGAGGGAACTTTCAGAAGGTACCCGAACATTTTGGGAGTGATATCGTGTTATGTGGGATTCTTACTGCACTAAAAGACTATTTACCTACATAGAATCGGTATTCTTTTCTCAAACAACATTCAAATTATAATTTTTTATCTATGTTACGATTAGGATTAGTTTCCATTTGAGTCTCGTTAACAGTAATTTGCTATTTCCACTAACCATTACTTTAAAGCGTTTTTTAAATTGGTTATAGACAGATTATGCTATGATCATTTTAATATTTCGTCGTTAAATTATTGGCTTATCAATACAAAAAATAGATTCGTATTATGAAGTTGTCTGTTTTGCTTAACTCCTATAGCCATTACACTTTTTTGTTTCTATAAGCTGCATCGAATTATCCTTTAACCAAATTCCCTGCACCATAATCGTCTTTAGCGGCAAACATTTTGGCACGCACCCTCAATACTCTTTGTACCTTATTAAGATCGCAGGGCATTATCCAACCCTTCATGGGGTTTAGTTCATTGTTACTTACGCTGCTTGTCTCTATTGTTGTCCATAGTGCTGTCACCTCGCTTGTGACACTGATTACTCTAAATAAGACGACATTTAAAGTAACAATTTGTCCATTATTTTAAAACTTAAAGATCGTCAATATTATTATATTAACTAATTGTCTAGAAGTGTTTATAGTCACGCTGGTAGTATGGATTGCAAGCGATCACACTGTAAACCAACCACGGGTGAAGTCTGTACTTGGATGAGTGACCGCTAGTGTCAAAATTTAAATGGAGTATGCTCCAAGCCTTCCCCAAGGCAGGTCACCTGATAGGAATACATTGGGCAACAACCATAATGCATCAAGAAGGAAAGAAAGCGCCATTAAAGGAAGTCGCTAAAAGAGCTGTCCATCAAAGTCGGCAATATATTGGTGATTCCTCTGGTATTGCCCATATTCATACGTGACGATGAAAACTTACTATCAGGTGATCCATCTGCCTGTTTGCTAGGCTTCGAATGCTTATAAAAAAATTACAAAAAGACCAATGTTTTTTATCAACAACCTCATTTTACAATCCAAACTTTCCCATATCGAGTCACAGTAATTATCGAGCCGCGAATCCATAATGCCCTTAAGCTGAATCTAATCAGTCTTTGGGCGAAACCACGCCTCCATTATAATGAATGCCACATTCCCACAAATACAGATAATTAAGCAAAAACTACAAAGCTGTGGCCCTCAGGCGTTCACACTTTACATTCAAATGAGCACCCCCTCGTTGCGGGCGGGACATTTAACCGCGCGCTTATTAATTTGGAAATCTGTTTTATGAACTCCCTTGTGCCTTTCATATGGTTCTGTAATTAGAAAAGATATAGAATATTTTTGAAACCTTTCATCATTTTTTAGGTGCTAAGTGTACGGTACCTAAAAACTGGATGCTAATACGCATTAATTAGTCCTCACTAAAAGTACCTAATAGGTTTATGATGGATACGACTTGGTACTATTCGATTTAAAGTCGGGAAAGATCCATTTTTCATAAAATCATGCATCATGGATTAAAATGGATTTTAGCGGACATCGCCAGGATGTCAGAATATGGGTGTTGCTTATGCTGATTTGTTACTTCTACATTAAAACCAAGCATGTATATTGTATGTATTGTATGTATTAGTTTAGTAGTTTCATAATTAAAAAAAACTATTAAATTAGCAAATTTTTTTGCAGTTTTGTTTATTTTAAAAGTCACGATAAAATGAATAATACTCTATGAATGAATAATAATCTTGTCCCTTTGTTGAATTAAATAAAAAGTTAACTTTACAATAAAACGCAATCTATGCAATAAACTCAAACGAACATAACGCGGCGAAGTGATTTCATTAAAACAACTTTGAAACAGTAAACAAACAAGAATCCTGGTCAATCAAACTCGAAACTCCCGATTTCCATTTACGCGATTACCATAACGTACGTGTGCTTGAACAATGCAATGTTGATCCAATTTAACACAAAAAGAAACTGACAAAAAGATGTTTGAAAGTAATGAGGGCGGAGAAACGTACCCTGCGGCACTCCCGACAGGACTCGGCCTTTATTGCTTTAAGCTTTACATTATTTTGCTCCCGGCTGTCTCCCGTGAAAAGGAAAGCTTAATTCGGTTACACTTTGAGATGTCGACGCGACAATCTCATTATTTCCGGGTGCTAGTATGCTGCTTCACCTTGTCAAAAGCCTTAGCCCGTACATACGACCGTGCGGTAATTAAAGCTTCCACCGTAATTGTCAAGTTGTGACGCTAATTTGTATTGTAGCTTTGCATTGTGAGAAATATCATAGGGCTTCGTTTGTCATAGGTTATTCTTGAATAGCTATTTTATAAAGATTTTCTAATAGACGTACAATGTAGGTTGAAAAATAACGTTGTTAGTTCCAAAAACAATAGACCTTTTGTTATAAACTTAATGTTTTGAAATGTACCGCTTGTAATCCTAGAAGACAGAGAATTAAAGATTCATTTGTAAAATTAAATGCTAATGGGGTGATTTTAGGACTTAATCCTCGACTGTACCTTCTGTAGATCGCTTTAAGCTCGGACTCACAAAGTAGGTACAGTGGTTTGCAAAAGCTAAAGCTGCTAAGCAATAATGATTTTCTTTATCGTTACCTATCTACCGCACTTTGTAACAATTTCTTATTTTGGGTATTTAGTGCAATTTATTATTGTTCGTTTACCAAAAATTAATGACCAAAAGTAAATCCTTAATTACCAAAAACAATAACAATTTTTTTTTCAATATCCTAGAAAAAAAAACTTATTTTTATGTTGTTAGTTTGTTATATTTGAATCAGTAGTAGGTAGTTAAAATTGTTATTGATACAAATGTAACAGACAAAAAGTAATACCTAATAATTAAACTTTTTATTTTTCTTTGCATGTAACCCTACCTTCGAAAATAATCGCACTTAGCAAGAAGAAATAATAATAATTTCATTAATAATTTGATTTATTAAGGCGATCATTTAATCTATAATCGTTATAGAAAATCAGGTTAAATGGCGACGACTGTACTCGAAATTCAACGTCGTACCCTAACACTTAACTGTTTATACCGGAGTTAAAGCTATAGACACTGATTAATGCGATTTTAATCCTTGCACACAACCCTAAATCCTACCCTGTATTAATGTCCTCCCGACCCCTAAAGGTCACATCTCCAACAATCGCCATTCAAATGTAAACCGTATCGCATTTGAATGGAATTCAAAATCCAATTACCGATACGCCGTTATCCATCGGATGGAGATCCGTCAGAATGGATTTCTAACTTTTAAAGCGAACGAGTATGAGTTCAAATTCAAAAGGCTTTGGGTCGCATTTCCAAGTGTCAGAATTATAAATTTCCTAAAGCTCTGTCCAATAGAATTTGAACTTAAAATCGTTGCAAATACAGTTGAGAATGAATTTCAGCGTTCACTGGGATCAATAACCACTGAACCTGAATCAGCTTGGCAGAAACCATAAGCGAGAGAGGTATAGGATAGAGTTTAACGGCGACAGAATGAGACAGAATGATGTCAGTGAGCTTTGCTTCAAATAAATGGTTTAAGGGATGCCAGCAGATGAGGCCCGCACCTGATCTGCTTGATTTTATTTTTCAATTATGGCGGAGTGTTCCTATTGAAAGGGTAATTTTATTTTTAACGCTTGCCTTTCTAAACGTAATTCTTTTCTAATGGCCTTTTTAAAGAGGAGTTCTTTTGAAAGAATTTAAAGAGACCTTTTAAGAGTTAAACTTTTAGAAGCCTTTTTATATTACACATAAAGATACCTTTAAGATTTTTATTAAAGATTAGAAATTTAGATATTAATTCAATTTTCAGTTGCATTGGCCCACACTTTGCATAACTCACATTTTGTTACGTACTCAGAAAGATTTAAATAAATAATATAATATTTGCAAATAGGTACCTAACATGACTTATCTACTAAATTATTAATTCTATCTTTGCACTTTAAAGTTCCTTTGAACTTTTATTAATAAAATTGACACTACGAGTTTTTGTTACACTGATTGAATTAACTATCAAACATGGCGGCAGCGACACAATAAACCGTTAAAAACTGAAAAATGAACGACAAAATCGAAGAAAACACTATTGGCGCTAAAAAAGGTAGACATCACAGCGCAGCAGACAACTATCAACCGTCTCGCTCGCACGTATGCAACTATCGTTATATTCATCTCTGTTGCTCGTCACACCGGAAGTGAGACCTCAAAGATGGCTGCGGCCGGATGTGGGAGGGGCTGTTTGATTTATAGCGATAGGGATAGTCTGGGTTAACGCTGACCGCAGTAGTTTCGGAGAATAAAAGGCTTTATACTGTATACATTTTCCCAAAGAAAATAAAATATTTGATTTCGACGCCATCTAAGAAAGTATATATACACCCATAGATAGATTATACCTACACCTGAATAGGTAATTGTCGTTAGAAGTGGTTCAAAAAATCTATTTGCAATTAGGTACCTACTTAGATACTTACTGTAGCAAATGTTTTAGTTAATTACATTAATCGATAATGGTCTTGCTCGAAATTGTTTTTAAGTTTAACATTTTTAAAATTAAGTTCCGTAATTATATGATTACTTAGTGATGAAATACTGCCTGACTGTGCCCTTGTGTGGCCCACTGCTGGGCACGGGTCCGGGGAAAAAGGAAGCATATTCCACCATGCAGCTCCATTGCGGGTTAAATACTATCTACTTGCTGCAATATTATATAGGTTTCAATAATAATAACAATACGTCGTCGCATTCCAG
>DWAV01002951.1:0-10361 GCA_018231305.1 Noctuana lactifera | reverse complement strand
ATACGTTTGGTTAGTTTGTTTTAGACTGTTTAATCATTTTCTATTGTTATTTTTATTCGTGGTTTAATACTTAGCAGAGATAGAAAACGTTTTAAATACTCTCGATAAAGAAAAACTTAACCCATCATTCCAAAATTATTCAGCACCGAAATCATTAAGACCATAGTTATTAAGAATTTATTTTCTTTTTCTAATTTACGGATAAACCGCCTTGTTTTTGTTGACTACGCAACATGGCAGCAATCTAATTCTCGTCAAAGCAATTGACATCTGGCCGCTGAGCTGTAATTTCATTAATTGAAGGCGTGTCTCTGGAAGTGGGTCGGTTGATGATTGTTTTGCATAAAGTGTGAAAGTTTACCGTAAATAAAATATTTTAGACTTGGTATATTTTTACTTAGATGAAACATAATCTGTGACTCCGATGCGGTCGAAAATTAGGTGTAAAACTAGGCCACTATAAAAAATTAAAAAATAAATTTTTACTACGTGATAGAGAATATTCTAGGTCACCCATAATTATGGATTATGTAAGCTATAGATACAAAACCTTCCACAGATTGTAGAATAGAAAAAGGAAAAATTTCACAAAGTAATTATGACTATAACTGGCACTAGGTACTTACGAGCATAACAATGTACAATCATCTGAACTGTCTAGGTGTCTTACAAAGGGGCTTTGTCCTTTCCTAACTGTCTAGTTGTATTACCGTGTTGGCAACTCTACTAAGGCCTTGCTTGTTAATATGTCATGCAATTCTCATGACGTCACTGCCTCCTGGTTCCCAATTTGAAATCTGTCAGACCGTTGCCTTAATCTTCAGGCTTGAGTAATTACATACACGCTTAAGATATTACACCAGTGTCTTGTTAATTTATTAATGAAGTCTGTATGACATTTATCTTCAGAGCAAGATTTGTGTTACGTGACAAATTAATCAAAGATCACGCGGTACGCAACTACGGTTGATATTGAATATTCCGGGCATCATAATTAGGTAAGGATAAGGTAATGTAGTTTACTCAATATAACACCATAACTTGCGTAAATAATAGCAATATAAAAAGATCAAGAGTAGATTCAGTGGACGCTTGGCAGAGAAACATAAGCGTTGTTTCAGTTCAGTGTAAGATCACTAAAGTCTACTACGCAGTTGTATTCGCCTCGGTTTCGACCACTAACCCGTATCTACACCGACTTCCAAGCAGCTTAACAGTTCAGTTGCAGTTAGAGTACAGAGCTACGAACATAGCTCGATTTTGGGGAGACAACAGCCACTTCATAATTAATTACCTTTTGACTAGACCTTTGTAAACTTAATCGCCAGCAGATTAAAGTTATTAACGCTCTCCAATTTAAAACGTCCTAATATTTTAATATAAAATACCGTTATTGGGTTTCCTCGTTTAATTGGCCGCGCGTAATTTAGTTTTTCGTTATTGAAATATATAATTTAATTTAAATTACTAACCATATTTTACGAAAATGTGTAAAGAAAGGGTTTAAACATTACACTGAGAAAATGAGTTGGAGTAGATAGGTATTCGAATAATTCGATCGTTAAAAAATTAATATCTTACTTGTACAAATGTTTGTTAAATATACATAATATGTTCACGTCGTAGACATAAATTTCTACTTTGAACGTAACATAATCTAGAGGTGAATATTATAGGCTAGTTAAAAGTAGGTAGGTAAAACTTAGCAGATTTAATTTAAGATTTATTTACGCAAATAATTATACCTAGTATATGAGTGCTACTTATATACAACGAAGTAATATCCTATCCATTACCTCTCATAATCATAGACATTATCCAATATTTTAAATTATCCTTTTGAGACTAGTTGGTATCCCTATTCGCGATTCCACCAAAAT
This sequence comes from Noctuana lactifera, assembly GCA_018231305.1. Classification (NCBI taxonomy): domain Eukaryota; kingdom Metazoa; phylum Arthropoda; class Insecta; order Lepidoptera; family Hesperiidae; genus Noctuana; species Noctuana lactifera. Next base: position 8,481 of record DWAV01002951.1, on the reverse strand, counting down.
AAAGCGAGAGATACCTACCGACCAAATGAAATAAGTATCCAGTAAAGTTGATCAAATCCACAAAGCTGTTAAAAAGAAAGTTAGAGGTGATATATTATTGTAATGTTATTTAAAACTGTATTCTTAGTGTAATGACTGTGAAGCGTTATAGGTATTTCTTTGATAATGTCACAAGAAGACTGAGATCAAGGCAGTGCAATGGAGCGTCGGCTATTAGTCATTTTCTTCTGTTTATTCAAAGATGACAAAAATATTTATTCCTCTCTTAATTTTTATTCAGTATTGGGCGATCCGGAAATCTTTTGAGAAGCTTACATCTCTTTTAAGGCTACCCTTCTGTTATTATTCTTCCGCTTTTCAAAGGATAAAAACGTCGCATTAACTTAATGGTAGGTATTCTATCAAAAAAATACTAATGACCTTTTTGAGAAAAAACTTAAGGCGACAATTAGATTAATGGCGCCAATCAGTACCTACTTCTGATTTAAAAGTTGCTATTTGATCTTTAAAATACCTACCTTCGTGAATTAAAGAAATTGAAAAGATAGGTAGGATAGTTGTTCAATCCTTTGTTATCGAATCCGACGTTGTTACACCTTTACATTATCACTAATCGTTTAAAATTATCTAACACAAATGAAGATTTGAAAACTACGTGATATATTTCACTTCATTTATTTAGTTTATTTCTCAACTTGGTTTTAGGAACTTCACTAGTCAAGGAAGCAATGCCTTCCAAGATCCTAAATTAACGACAAAGCTACAGGAATTCAAAATTAATGTTTAGTTTCATTTCTCACTTAACTATACAAACTACATAATAAATTTGTTTTTCATGGTAAAATACCAGAGTTAAATAATGCAAAATAACAAATACAAAAGAACAAACATTCTTACGCTATTTATTTGCAGGAGTGTAAAAGGATTGAGCAAATCCGCCAAAAGGTCGATCGCTACGGGCGTAGGTACTGCGCATACATACTCGTACTTACATTATAGGTACTTGTGTTACCAGTGTTGTCTCCTGATGGCAAAGAAAAAGGGATGTACAAATAAATGAATAACAGTAAAAATACACACAGCCGAATATAGTACTTCCTCCTTTGCTATACAAATATATTTCAAAAAAGTATTTACGATACTATTGAGTAAACTTTCAGTTTATTTGACTCCAACGATAAATTATTTTAGGGATAAAGTTAGCTTCAATAATAGGCTCTACCTGTTAAGAATGAGAGTTGTACCGAAGTATTAAGACTTCAATAAAATTTTACCTTAGACATAGGTATACTTAGTAATGCTTAATATCAAATATAATACCTAAAAGGTTTAAAAAATAGCGCTTGCCTCATTCAGCCTTAATATAAAATTCTATTAGATATAATATTATGTATGAATAAAGTATGTAAAGTTTCTTTCTCTCACAATTTATTAATAAGTACAAAAATATTACATTACTATGCTACTTTTACTAACGTTAATGTTTAACTTGAGTTTCTCTTTGTACCTAAATATAATTTTAATATCGTTTCTTTTCATATACCTATCTATAATATTATCTTCTGAAATGTAATATAAAATTTTATATTGATGTGAAACGGGGCGTCTTATTTTGTAGGTATTTCGATTTAATATTATACAAAGAATCTCTTATTACTTGATCGCAGGTTATTTCTTTTTTACAGTCACTGTTAAAAGAAGTGTGACTAAATGTAGTTAAAATGGAATATCTAGGCAATTATCTTGATATCACCTGCGACTGTGTAAAAAAATTGTCACATCTAAAACACTGTTGTAAAAATATTGTCAATAAATTAGATTTATGCCTACCTAAAAATAGATAAGGATTTTTCGCACACAGGATTGCAGTATTTGCTGCATAGTGAGGCAACGATGTTCAATTATTCAGTTTTCATCCATTACTTCATTGGATGTCGTTTTCGCTTTTATTCGGATTTTTAATATTTTTATTCACGATCTATGTATGCGTACAAAATCATGGATACGGCTTTTATTTGCACAAAACAAAACGTTATATTGTGGCTGTTCGAAATGTTTGACAAAAGCAAGCAAAGTTCACTGTAAAAATATAATTATTGAACATTTCAGTTTTATTTCTTCACTGTTCTTTTATTGCATTTGTTGCTTTTATTGCATTTTTAACACTTGAATCGAAACGTCAAACAAAACCAATATAAATTGTCAAATACTTATCTGTTTCCTTCTACCTATGGTTTTACCATCGCTATATGTAGAATGGCAGAGAATGGCTAGTTGCATTAAGTTCGCTTTTGTAAATCCTAGTTTTCGGCGACACAAAGTGTACCTATATAAATAAATATAAAACCGCAGTAGCCGAGTCGTTAGTTCTCGGTTTTATAATCTACACCCAACAAACAGGCATGCGGGCAACAAGATAGTCAACACCGCTTATGAAAATAGCCAACACCATGGGAATCTAGAGTAGTTTTATCCTTTATTGATTCACCATAATATTGCGTCAGATACCTACTTTCAAATAACCTTAAGTAGGTCTGCGGGGAAAACTTTAAAATCAGGAGCTAAAAAGAGTGACTACCAACCTTAGCTGTCCTTAGGAATAAATTTGATTCAGTTTATCAGACCCCTACCTGCTTTACAAGGGACGTGACCTGCATATTGAAAAGGTCCCCCAGTGGGTCGTATTGTTTAGCTGGTATCGCTTCACTTCGAAAGTACGAATAAGATTGTAGCGACGAATGAAAGGATATATCTACTTCGAATGTTATGATGAATACAATAAGATATTACACTTGTATTGGTAGATATGGTATACTTACCACAAGTTTATGAAAGACTTGTCAAATTGTATTCAATGCGTACTTTAGTTAACAGTATACTTATAGGTATTGTGGCCATCAAATCAATATGACATCTCATCATCCTCCGACCAGGTGTAGGGACATAGGCTCGCTTTGTGTTTTACCGATAGCGGATGTTCCGAGAAACTGTCCAAACTAAATAAAGGATCAGTGGCTTATTGTGCCTTATAATTTAAATTTTCCGAAGCATGGATGCGCGTCTGAAAAGGTGTCTCTAGCAGCGGGCACCCTTCCACGCACCAACCTATATATTTAAAAACATTATTTGCAGAATCTCATTGTTATATATGAATGGTCAGTTTATTCAAGTTTTCAGAACAGAATAACTTGTCTTTGTATTATTATTACGTACGACAGAAGCTCTTAAACTTTTGTTTTACATATATACCTACCCTAAACTGAACCGTGGAGTTTTCAGAACATGAAAACTGCCATTTATCATTTGCGTGAAATTTACGTTTAGGTATGCTAGGAAGTTCAATATAATGTATGACTAACATTCTTACTCAACTCCTTTATGATGTAGTGGGACTGTTTTCCTGTGTTTTGCTCTGAAAAGTATAAATACTAGTATCACTAGATTTACAGAAGTGAACTCTACACCGGTAGGTGAAAGCTTGTTAAAATTTATTGATGTAAACACGTCGGTACACGTCAATTTAACAACTCTTTTTAATGTGGGGATATCCATCATGGATACGTCTGTTTTTTTTCTGTGTAGGTAATCATATTCTGCATGTCTGAGTTCTAAAGTTCTCGACAATGTGATGTAGAGCTGCCCGTGTCCAGCAGTGGGAGAGATGGGTTTATTATAATGAAGTTGTCATTTGATTTTAGTAATGATAATCAAAAATAAAAAAACTTTGATGGCTAAAACGAATACTGACAGGTAACGTTGTTTACCTTTAGGTATATCTAGAAGATTACTATTAACGGTGTTTACCTTTAGATATATCCAGTAGTAATCTACTAAACAACATTAACGTTGTTTAATTAATTATCATTGCAACTGTTGATTTGGAAGTTAAGCCTTTTGTATTTGTGAAATACATTAAATTCAAACATTTTTAACGTCCCTAAGTTCGAGCTGTATTGACTATTGAACAGTAAAAGGCATCTGAATATTGCAAGCCAATTTGCTTAATGGTCAAGGGTTCTCTTTCAGAGTTGCCAGCATTGAAACTGTTATTGAGTGCTTTCCATTACCTGATGGGTATTGAAGGTGACTTTTGTTACGCTCGCATTTTGTTAAGCCCCGTTCGTCTTTAGTAAAATATCAATTCATAAATAACACAAATTTATCTGAATACCTACTTGAACCTGAAACATACCTAAATTTAGTTCTAAACAATCTTACTGCCTCTAGGTCATTGTGTGCATGAAGCTTAACTATTTCATATTGTAACTAGAGAAATAAAGTTTAGATTTAAGATTCTTTCTTACAAAGGGTGCAGTGATGGCTGGCATTTGCAAGACTTTCTGAAAAAGTAATGGGCTGTCCCAGTTCTCTTCTCATTGTGTCCGAAATTTATTAAAGAGTAGCAGACGGTGGCCGCTATGAATAGCCTTTATTAGAAGATAGCTAGAGGCGAGAATTTGTTGGCCAAGAATAATGTTGAAAAGTAAAAGAAAATTGCATGCTTAAAATAATGAAGCGACACTACCATTTTCGCTCGCAGTAACAGCAATTATAAAAAGGTATATTGACTTCTTATATTTATAGTGGTGATTACTGTAAGTATGTTTGTCTGATTTTTCTCATAACGAGTTTCTGACGTTGATAATATGGATTTATAGTTATACTTCAATATTTAGTGTCCTTATCTCGTTATTGACTGTAAATTGTTTTGCCAATCTGCACTAAAGATTACAAAAATATTAAAAGAAAAAACTTATACAATTTTAATTTTGATAATGTAGCACATCCAAAAAAAAACTAAGAAAAAACAAATTAGTACCTTAGCTGTGTAGATTACATGATTGTGATCTTACAATTTTTGTCATCTCAATTTATCTTCTACAGAGCGTAAAAAATTTACGATCAGACGGACGAAGCTGAACGGAATGTTTATGGAGTCACAGTCATTTCTTAAAGGAGTCATTCATTATCCCCCGGGATTTTCGTCAAGTGAAAATGTTGCCCGGCAAAAATTTATACGAAAATCTTCGTTACACGAAAATCCAGGAACTTATTTCAGAGTGATTTTTTATTGACTTCTCCAATGTCAAACTGCACCGCTTGACCATAATAACGAAACAAGACAGTATAATTCCTCTCTAATTGATGATTTGTGTTAAGTTTTCAAGCTTAGAAATCGTGGCGATATTAATGTGACCTCTGCAGTTACATATTTACCACAGCGTCTGTTTTGTGTAGGTAACAGCTAAAGCGCCTAAGTGTTTTTATATGCAAATACTATATAACGCTTGTTTATATCAGGCGTTTCTACTTTTATCAAATTATTATAATTCTTTAATAATTATCACTTTGTTAAAATATTATACTTATATTATTAATTGCTGTTACACATTATACAATTTTTTTAAATATAGAGGGTGAAAACTGCTTACGCATATCTAACGTTAACAGTTAACATCCTAATTACTTTAGTCCTTCCACTCTAAGGTGTTGGGTATTACACAAGTAAACTTGTTTCGCTCTCATTAAAATGTTACTTTACCCGTATCTGTTAAACAACGCCCTATTCTGTTACAGAGAAGTGTCCCCAGGGTGCGACGCTCAGTAAAATGTTCTTTTATTCTCATTAAATGCAAGTACAAAGCATATATATGTCACTAAATATGTAATTAAATATGTAAGTACCTGGAGATTGCGACACAAGATGTAATGATAGATTCAATAGAATAATGCTACTAGTAGGTACCTACTACGAGGCGGAAACTCATGCCTATTGTCGCTTACGTAGCGAAGCCGTCAAAATGGAGCCATTTCAACGAGTGAGAAGGCTTTGCTGAAAATTTCACTATTTTTTTCTTTGACACCTTTTGTCTCTACTACAAACAAGTGAAACGGATATTCTCAAAGACCTATAAGGTATTTGTGGAAAATTTTGTACAAAGAAAATTTTGTGGCTATTGTTAATCATGAATATAAAGAACAGTAGACACGTAATAATCAAAAACCGACTAAAAATGGTCATTCCATTTTTTGTCGCCTTAAAATACTGTGTGCTCATTTGAAAATGCCTCACTCTATTTTGTAACCTCTGTATCCACTGATTTCCTGCTAGCTTTATCAGGTCATCAGTCAACCTATGTGTCACGAACAGGCTACTCGAAAAACTGTGCCCAAAGATTTAGGTAGTCGGGGATATAAACATTTGGATTAATACTTATAATATAATAGAAATAGGATTAATCTCAATACAATACTCCATCTGCTCGACAATCTGATAGACTGTTTATGTCCAATTAATTCAATAATAATGGCAATAATCGCTATTGCATTATGACAGTTAATCTATTTAAGTACTAAACTCAGACTAACTAATATAATCTGTACTTAATCCAAGATACTTAATCCTAAACACCCTATATAATAGACATAGGTTTCAACAAAAGGCTTAATTAACGTAGTTAATTTTCGTTTCGTCAGAGATACTCCAAACGATTCTTATATTAACGCATGTGTGTCTTATATCAAATCGGATTAATTCAAATAACTTGGGAATGCTACTGTAAAAAAATGTCAAGTGTTGTATGTTTGGAAAAGCGCCTACTTTAGTCTTATTCGACGTATAACAAATACAAGTTTTCAAGAAGTGACCAAGCAGGGATTTAACGAGCGTTCCGTTAAAATTTATGGACCATAAAACGTTTCAACAAGCTAAGAGGGTTTCGTAGCGACATTTATAGTTACCCCTCTTCCGCACCAATTGTTACCAATGTATTGGGACTTTGGCTTGTACTGAAGGTGTGCTTAGTTGGCTAGTATGAGATTTAAAGATTTTGATTTCGGGGCTATCAAGATTCAACATTTATTATTTCATATCTGACACTACCACGTCTCGGAAAGAGCACAGACCCACGCTACGTTGCTAATTATTGTCTATTTATGAAGTTTGGCTTGCTATTGAAGCGTGTAACTACAAAAGCATGCAGGTTTTTAAACTAAAAATTTTTTGTTTATTTAAAAACTGTTTTATTAATTTTACTTATTGAAGATTTTGTAGATAATAAGTCACTCTCAGAAGGTTTCACTAAAAATCAGCGTCGATTCATCACTGAGGTTGATTGAATTCACATTGGTTGATTGAGAGCAAATAAATAATAAGATGTACGTACCTATTTGTAATATTAATGTATGATTTTCTGCAACTCATGATTTGTTTATACTAGTGCTTATACAGCGTATGTCTTTGTAGTGAATAAACTTCATTGTATTCTATGAGAGACAAGATTAGTAACATACCTACTATACCTAATCATTATTGGTGGATAATTGCTAATATTTTCTACTTCATTTATTAGAGGAAAAGTTAAACCAATCTTCTTATTCATCTTATATGTCGCCCTAAGTCGTCATGTATGAGGTAAACTGTAGAAGTGAATAAACAATATAAACAGTTCTGAAAAACCCAATTTCAATTGTCTTTAATTTAAGTTTTCTTTAGATAGAAATTTTTTTTCTAGAACATTTCAGAATAAACCCCGGGCTCCCCTATTCTGAAAAAGACCTTAGCATTGATTAGCTATATATAGTGACAAGTAATCGGAGTTGGGAAGTCAGTGTCAGTCAGTTCATCACTGGTCCACAATCAACTAACATGAGTGTCAAAGTGCTTCCGATAGTCTGCGCGTGTGTATTGATAACTTTAGTGCGAGGAGGTAAACATTTTATCACCTATTTTTTTAATATAGTTTTTCTAGGTACATAAAGTAGTTATAATATGTGTATAGGGTATCTGCATGGGAAACTTCACATTTTCATTGAAATTGGGCTGATCAAAACATGTCTTGTATTCATATACAAGACATGTTTCATTCCTGTAAAAATACGATTCTAAGGTCGTCCTTAGAATCGTATTTTTACAGGTACCAACAAGTGTGTATTCCATAACATGGTCCTATACCGGGAGATGTTCAAAGTTTTGAAGTTCAGACGATCACTTTTGTCACCTTCCTGCTGAGGGATGTGGTTGAGGTTTATCAAAAAGAGCGCTAAAAGAACTATATTTTAAAGAGAATTTAAATCGTTATTCAAATGAAACTACCATCGTAGACTTTCGGCATTCATGCATTCTCTACCAGGTTTTGAGCTATGAACTTTCCGTAACTCTCGCACCATGAATCGTGAAGTGACAGGGCGAATGCCTTCTAGAAACCACGAGACACATTAGCTTGCGTGATTTCGCATACCATAGAGGTGATAGAATGTGTTGCAGTACAGTGCAATTGTCTTGCAAATCTTGCGAGATCTCGCATATTATTCTCGCATATTATAGTACAATATTGATCGGTTTAGTCGACATTGGACAGATTCTACTTTGGACATCATACTTTAGTATTCTTTTTTTTTATGATATGAAGTAGCAGACGAGCATGCAGGCCACCTGGTGTTAAGTGGTCACTGCCGCCCATGGACATCTACATCCAACCT
>DWAV01002950.1:0-10362 GCA_018231305.1 Noctuana lactifera | reverse complement strand
GAGTACCGGCCGCGCCCGACGTTGCTTAACAATGTGATCGCTAGCGATCCACACTACCAGCGGGGCTATGCGCGCTTACTATATATTCCTTCCTTACCATATTTATAATATTGTCTTCTGTTTTATTACGATGTTTTACTTACATGGTAGCAATGTGGTCGTTGGTGGTGGAGTGGTTGTTGTAGTAGTGGTGGTTGTTGATGTCGTTGTCGTTGTTGTTGTAGTTGTCGTTGTTAGCACTGCAAAAGATAATCATATTAAATATCCTGCAAAACTAGAAAAAGAGGAAACTAGAATTAGATTTTAGGAATTAGATTTTAATAACTGCTTAAATTTTTTGTTTCATTTGCCAGAGTAGGTATTACCTTTTTAAATTATTACAAGGGCTTTTTTTATAGCTTTAACTTGCTAGAACTGTTTAAAGATTTGAAATCGGTGGATCCTTCAATTGAGATTTTAATAGCACCTTCCAAATCTCCTTATTACTTTTCTTTACGGATCTACAAAACGTTTTAAACTTACTGTGCAAAAATAGCTCCGCTTGAGCCTTGCCGAGGTTGTTCTCGACATGGCACCTGTAGGCTCCAGCGTCTTCCCTCGATATATCGCTCACCACTAGCGTTAAGGTGTGACGATAACCGCGGGTTACCTTGCCTAGTCGATATTTAGAACCTACGGAATAAACATGTATGTTACCTCAATTGCCTAAAATTCAGTAGTATTAGCACCGAAATTAATAAGATGTGCTTTTGGGTCTTGAAGGCAAACAAAGTTATACTCGTAAATCGATGGATTTTAATATTTCCCTTTTACAATTTCTGACTGACGATACAGTGCCTAATGATCGAGTTGTTACTAACATTAATACTTTGTTATAGGTTTCAGCTCTTACAGAAACTATTTTTAGTACAATACGATTATTTAAGATTTGATTCGCCGATTGTTACTAAACAAACGCATGCAGCGCATACTAGTAACTACCCGCATGTTTGTTTAACATGAATCGCGCACCGTTGAGCAGCTCAAATATTACCTCTGTACTCCGTATCAGCGGGAACGGAATATTGCTTTGAAAAAACCTTTTAGCATCAGTTTATTAGATAGATACCGTTCTGATGCTTTCATTTCCGAAAGTTCCTTCTTCTCTGGTGTTTACTCTTCTATATTTGATCCTGTGTTAGGTTATTGTGTTTTGTTTATGGGCGATTGACAATGAAAACAAACTTTTGAATCAGGAAAATTTTAAAACCCCTAGGACTTTGTCTTACAAAAGCAATACGTAAGTAACCGCTTTACATACCTACTGCATATGGACCAAACTTAGTGATTCATATTTAGAATTAGAATGTATGAATTTAGGGAAATAATTTCTATCAACAGTTGTTCCATAACCGATCGTGTTTGAAGTACCTCACAAACTAAGAGCTGGGAACATTTGGCAAATTTAGTAAGCGCTTAGTTACAAACTTGGTGCAACACTGGTGTACAAGGCGTCTTGGCTAACAATAATATTACAATATCCAGACACGTCCATTTTCTAATCCAAATCAGTACCTACTACTCATTTATTTCTATTCATTAATATTTAAATTTTGTTTAAAAGTTCTATAGTCGGTGCTCTAATTTCAACCAACCAACCCGTAGATACTTGGGTTGTCAACTACACTTTGAACCCATCTCATGATTGAAAGGCATACGTGTGTCCAACATCGTGGGATAGTAAGTGGTTGTTAACAAAAATGTTAACCATTGTGACGACTGGTTCCAGAAAACCTAGTTTTTCTCTTCCATCTGTTAAGTACCTACTCCTTGATTCAAATTTAAATTACTAATTTGTTCTGTCGTAAATAGCTTGCCTCCGACCCTTTTTTATGTCCCACTGCTGGGCACGGGTCTCTCCCTACAACCGGGGAAGGCCTGGAGCATACTCCACCACGCTGCTCCAATGTGGATTGGTGGGGATACGGTTAGTGGCCAACTGCCAAACTGCCCAAAGGGCCTCCGACCAGGTTTAACGACTGATATCTGTTGATAACAGCCGGGACCGACGTGCCCTCCGAAGCACGGAAGCGCGCATGAAATTTGCCACTAGCGGTGACCCATCCTAGTACCGGCCGCGCCCGACGTTGCTTAACAGTGAGATCGCTTTCGATCTGCACTACCAACGGGGCGCAGCGCTGTCGTAAATAGCTTAATTGCAAATAACAGCACTGCAATCTAGTGAATTGGATATAATTCTGCGCTACACCAAATACCAATAGTTAATGTTAAACTACGTTTAAATACAAGTTTCTGCAGAACTTCAAAAGCAATCCAGCGGAAGAAACTATTGGTACAAATTACACTATGGTATTGAATAAGTTAGTTAAGCATTAATTCATAAGACTAACAAAGCGGGCAGTAGTAGTATTTAGTAGTAGTAGTATCTATAGGAAAGAAAGATTCATTCCATCAATGAATCAGGTAACAAAAATGAAACGCGAAGTCTTTATATTTCTATATGCCTTTATATAGACTTTTTCGATATGAAAATAGATACGCGGGAACGAAATGCACCTCTGAGACTTAAAACATGATCTGCACTTTCCTTTATCAAAATGTCAAATTCATCGGAGAACTGCCTTTGTTTCTGCCATTTGTATACAATGAATTACTTAAATAAATTATATAAAAGGACGTTAAAATATGGCTTATTTAAATAGTGTATTATTCCCTAATGAGTCCTTAATTGTAATGAGCCATTAATATTGTTAAATGTTACTATAATTACAATTGCATTTATCGTTCAAACTCACCTACTCGTACCTACATTGTATGCACGTGTAGATGGTATACTAACATCTAACATCATACAAAGTGTAAAATGGATTTTATGTAAACAGTCCAACAATAAAGCATTATATTCTACTGTAAGGTTTACAATATTATGTTACACAACAAAGCCATTTCCTATAGCCTCGGCTAAGTGAAAGATGAGTCAGCGATGTGATGCAGACAGCAATAATAGTCGACAGAGTGTTCTCAGACAAAGGACACAAACAACAATATGTATGTACAGATTGTGTCTCGTGATGTTCACTGTAACAGATCGGCGATTTGCGGTGCGTTTGCCATTCGTCAGTGCCGATTGTCGATTCAATAAATAGACCATATTGCCTAGGCCAAAGATTTAAAACGAAATCTTTGGCCAAGACGATATCGCCATTGTAGCAATACATTACAATAGTACAATACTTAGTAGTGGCTAGAAATCGATAAAAAGATCCTCGTTGATCTCTTTTCAAACACGTTACGGCGCACGGAGGAATCTGAGATTAGGAACACTTAAAGTCCATGTGGTGAAGGAATGTAGAATTATTAAAAAAATAACACATGATAATGTGTTACAAATACTTTAAATAAAATTTACCGGTTTACACTGCTACCCACTCACCGCTAATAAATTGAGTTACATGTCACAAGATTTCTCACGATTTCAAGTCCCATTTTAATTTGGTCCTGTTCTGACAATGGTATCCATGAGAAAAACATATGAGACTTAAATTTGCAAATTTTCATTAATTATAATGTAAGAGTCTACATCTCATAATTAGTTTTCAGAATACACTAATTCTTCTATAAGATATTAAGAACTGTTCAATACAGTTCAGTACTATAGTGACGTTCATGAAGAAAGTCCATAAAGAAAGCATGAATGCTATTGTTAAATCCTCCATCCATTATATTTAACTCGATTGAATGCAATATGTCGGAGTCACTCTTTCTAGCATACCCACTTCTTTGTCTGGCATATGGACCATTTTGTCTGGCATATGGACCATTTTATCTGGCATATGGACCATTTCCGATCGTGTAGACTTTGTCTAGAATTCTGACTACTTTGCCTTACATAATGTGGATCCTTTGTCCATGAACCGTTTTCCCTATTGTTTAAGGATAGCTTCACTCAGTTTTGGAATGGGGTGTTAATAGCGTCCTACTCGTAAATTAATATGTGGTAATTCCTTTGCTAATTGTAAGTAAGCTTAACGGAAGTATACTATTATAACTTTATGATTATCTTCCTGTATAAAGGTTAACTAATTAACAGTAGAGGTAACAGAGTAGGTGAACGGTTTATTTTCTTTTAATGTGCTTATAGCATAGATTTCTTCATTATGTTTATCTCTGTTAACTTCTTTCTTTTCCGTTCCTGGGGTCACATTCCTTTTAACGACGAGAATGCCAAAGTTCATAGTTGTTAAGATTTCCCTGAGATTTTTGAAATCCTTTCTTAGCTTTGTTTATTGCAGCTTGAATGAAGTTTTTCTTTACTTTCTCTGTAACTATATGCATTAATTTGCTATCTCTGTTAAGTGTCTGTATTGGTAATATTATTATTTTTTATTTTTCATAAGATTGTTTGTTCTTCGACTATATTTTACATAACTGCGAAAATTGTATACAAGCTTTTCGGTGCCTATGTATAATGCTAATTTAGTGCCTTTCCTCTGATGACCAAATTATTCAGCAACTTCGTCAAGTATTCAATATTCGGCAGGCTTCACATTTTGGCAACAATAGTGGCGATGGCGGTGACGTCACGAGGTCAATCGTCTGTGACGGCGGAAAATAAACCTTGAGTTTGGAAGCTGCTGAATATTCTGTGAAGAGTTTTGAATAAATCAACGACGCGACCGTCTTTTGATGATGCGCTTTTGTGTTGCGACTTGCGATTGCGGATATCCTCAAAATGTTTAATAATAGTATAAATCTGCACTTGCTTCTATTAGCCTCCCACCGTTACTGTATAGATATGTTATTTGACTATCCTCTAAAGTGACACGCATATTAACTTTTTCTATGTTGTACACTCAAAATTTCTGTGTCCATTAATACTGACGCAGTTTCTAAAGAAAAGAGCAGACCAGCTCCACTTTGGACCTTTGATTTCAAAATCGGTCTCTCAATCGAGCAATTCAATTCAATGTGCTGTTAAGAACTATTCAACAAGTATATGATCGTGTGAACCGCTGTCTTTGACTGAGCAATCGTGGTTGATTGAGTGGAAAATCGCTGCGTCAACCGAGGTCTTATGCCAGATCTTATAATGTCATTTGTCACTGACGTATGACATAAATCTTTTGCGACTGACGCATGAAGTAAATGACGTGTAACGCAACTGACGCATGTCGTAACTGACTTGCGACTGCGGCCCATCGTACCATTAGGCAGCTAGAAGTCAAAATAACAAGTTGGCTCCATCCGACCGAATCAATCATCGACATCACAAAAGCTGCAACGATGGTCACGTTGGCGAACCGCCAGCAGGACTTAGACACGACGTTAATGAGTGAATGAATGAAAAATGAAATGAGTGAGGGAGTGAAAAATGAATTGCACCCCAAGAGCCAATGGAATGTGAATTAGCCCCGCGCTCGGGACTCGGAAATGGCCGGGGGCTATCATTCTTCCTGTCAAGTTTGACTTTCAACTTTTCGTTTGAAAGAGTTGGGAAGCCAAATTAGGATAATATTAGGTATAATATCTTCTTAGTTTAAACATTGTAAAAGATTGCTTCGTCATCAACTAGTAACTTTTTTATACAGCTAATAAGTAAAAGAACTGATTTACCTGAGTAAATAGTGTTTGTCGGTCCGCACTCAATCTTCAGATCGGTAGGTATTACAAGATAGATAGACAAATAGATAGGTAGACAGTTCTGTTATTATATCAACATTTTACCGCCAATAAGACAGAATTTGCACCTGATGTTCTACGTAATGACCTTGCTACTAGTACGAGAATAAGTAAGATGACCGAATATCAGTGATATTAACTTAAAACTATGACTTCTGGGCGAAAAGAAACTCACCATTAACTAGTCGTTGTTCCCCATTCAACATCCAGTAGAACTGCGGAGGTGGATATGCTTCCGCTGTACACTGAAGAGTCACAGTGGTCCCGAAGAGAGCGCGAATTGCCACTCGCCCCGCCCATACCAATGGTGCAACTGGTAAACAGAAATAGATAACTAATTAACTCATCAGATAGATAACATTGATCAACCCTAAAGCATAGAGGTTCAATGTTTATTTATCTAAGCTAAAGATAAGGCACTTTGGGTAGGTATAGTGTATTAGGTATATAAGCTCACCAGAATTTAGCAGTAAACTTGTTAAGGTTGAAGCATGAATTTATATAGTATATAGTTGTATATCACAAAATTCATAATTGAAAGGCAAGCTAAATTAGCATTAATTCACAGCTCCCGTGCCCAGAACCAAAATCCCCATATTAAAATTAACTCGTCTCAGATGCTTGAATATAACAAATATAGTAGCTGCTATGCTATGACTGCATAATTCAATTTGATGTTCTAATAAAATTACCTTTCTAGACTTGAATATAAAGCTGCACTAAAATTGAATTCCAAAAGCTCTCTTCAAGTTTTAATCTAAGGAATAACGAATGAAACCAGTTCTCGACAATTCCTTTATAAGATACTTCAATATCAGAAGTCATATATCAGGGATCCAAGCATTCCCTAGTCTAAAGGTAATGCATGGTTCGATAGCAGATTTATAATTGACAACCCACACGCATTTGGAAATTCCGTCGCTGAATAAGTTATTGGAAATTGAATTTCAAATTTATTTCAAATTCAGTTTAGAACGTGCACGCGAAATGTATTTTTAAAAGGAATTTTGAGTAGAAAGTTTTCTCAGGGTTGTGCATATAAATTTTTGGTGGCAAAATGTTTAGCATTAATGGGTAGTAAATGAGCATGCAGACCAACTGATGTTAAGTGATTACTGTAACTCATGGACACCCACGTCCAACCTTAAATAGGTAGATACAAGATTTGATTCATGGCGGGTTTTGAAGACAGCGGTAGTACTTCCCCAGGGTGACTTGATAACTTTTACCACCTAAATAGGTATATTTTGACAATACAAATAAAATGTAACACCTTGCTAGAAGTAAACCAGAACCCACAATGGACACTTCTGTCATAGAATAGGTATAGATTTTTACAACATCCCCCAAAATCATTCGACCATTTTCCAGGATAACTTCAATTAGCGCAGACTTAATAATTTAGTGCACTCTGTTACACGACCGATGAATATCAGCTGCAGCTCCAAATTAACGTCACGTGAGTGTCAAATAGGGTTGAAATTAAATTATTGGTCCACTCCACTCGATACAGGGTGAGTTTCAGGCAGTATTTTATGTTAAACTGTATAGTTGGGTGCAATAAATGTTTTGAATGGTCGCGATGAGAGTTCTATGCTGAAATAGGGTTTCGGAATTTGGGTGAATTTCCTTGGATAGGTTGTGGCTGTTAATTTTTTATGATAAATAGACGTTTTAATGCGTTACTTATGGTTCCTTCTATCTTTATTGAGCGCGCGTAGGCTACTTAAAGGGTAATTGCAATCTTTGGAAATCTACTACTTATTACACTAATAAAAAAAATCCATATCCTATATGTCCATGAATTCTCGCCTTTTCAAGGAACTCCAAAAAAGGTGGAGGCACTCAATTCGACTGTTTACTTCATAACTTTCGACTGAGTGAGCGGATTTTGATGATTTTTTTTGAAAGCTGTTTCCCATGTTCTCCCATTTCAATTTGGTCCAGTTCTGACAATGGTACCTTGAGAAAACGCACATTTGCATCATGGATGTGCCCGATAATTTTGAAGTCAGTTCTTTTCGTAACGCGAGTTATAATTATCTTAGGTACAATGAAAAAGCTAGACTCACACATGACGTTTATTTGGATCCTCTTGCTGACCGAGGGCGGTACTCCATTGGTCGCTATACAGAGGTAAGCGCCTGACGTTACCCGCTCCACGCTAGTTATGTTCAACCACTCGCCGTTCCACTTTGGTACTGAAACAAATATTAAATTTGAAAATGTTGTACTTACGTCATACAAAGAACACATCAAGTTTCAGGTCTCTATGATCAGCGGTTTGGCCTGTGCGTTGGTCCGTCAGTCAGTCATTCAGGACACAGCATTTTATATGTAGGTATAGCTTACCTATACCTTGTATTAAGATCGTAACTAATTACGTTGCTATTTCTTAAGATAACAATCGAATGCTGGCCTGTTTGTTAAAGAACTCCGGTATACTGTTGATGTGATTATCCCAGCCCCCGATAACGGAGGCAGATGGGAGATAGGGGCTGATAAATAGGGTAGGGGTCATAATTAAGGACCTTTAGCGTCATTCTATTTATTGGGGGACCTGGCTAAATCCACAAGGACGTTTATTGGGTAGCAATGGGGCAAATAATACTGGATTTAGGGAAGAATGATAGTAGGTGACGTAATCAGCAAATTGTATTAGGCGGGGTGAAATACAATTTCTTTTAAAAGAACCTTGAAACCTTGGCTAACAACTTTTAAAAGCAATATTGATCAGTACGAGTTTTAATAGTTTATGAAAATCGCAACTCGATTTCGAGAGTGTCCATCGACTAGCAGCGTCCCTGGCTAATACGGCGAGAGCTAAAAATAGATTGTATTCATTGCTCGTTTTCTTATTGAAATGCGACTTTTCGCAGTACCAGTTTTGTATGATTTGAATGTCACTTGCTTGCCTAATAAACACGCTTAGCTTGTGATAAAATTTGAAGAAAAGTGAGCTATATTTTAATTAAAAATTTTAGTCCTAGAGACTAATCGTCCATTACATACGAAACAACTCAATTTAATAAAGATGCCTTTAAATGTTTTACCATCCTTTCCTTTTGCTATAGGTCTCAACATTTTTGAGTCAGACCTCAACGATACACAGCTCTGAACATTTCATGTCAACTCTACACGAGTAGTTTTGTTAATTACATTTAAACGAGGCGTAATAGCTGCAGCCAGACCCCTTGATTCAAGTGCTCAGCAGTCGGCTCCGCATACGCAGTCTCGATTACAACAAACCTGTTCGTGCATTAAACAGTTTAGTTGCTGCGGCACTGTTCACACTAATCCTGTTTCATATGGGTGTTATAGCATATTGATTCTATGTCTTGTGTGTTCTCGAATATCATTAGGCATAAAGGACGTTGAATTTTTCTATCGCGTTTCACGTAGACTGTCATGCCAGGGGCGGCCTTAGCCAGCGAGGCTCAGGGCGGTTTGAAATACAACCAACAAGCTTGAAATAAATAGATCAGAGGTTCAAAATATTATATTATAGGAATATTTATTGACAGACTTAACTTTGAGGTTTTTAAGTAAACTTTTAACTGTGATTATAGAGCAAGGCCCTTGCAAGACGAG
Source organism: Noctuana lactifera (assembly GCA_018231305.1). NCBI lineage: Eukaryota > Metazoa > Arthropoda > Insecta > Lepidoptera > Hesperiidae > Noctuana > Noctuana lactifera. Next base: position 1,092 of record DWAV01002950.1, on the reverse strand, counting down.
GTCCTGGGCGGTTGCCCTGCTCGCCACTCTCAAAAGCCGCCTCTGGTCATGTCGACCATTAGGTAACATCTCATCTGACGTTCTCATTCCTGCTTCAATATCTATTGTGTGTCTTGTAGTAAAATATTTATTAATATTTTTATTACCTCAATACCGGTTTTATTTACTGTAACAATGTCTTTTCGTCACGAAATTGCAGGGATTGCAGCGTAACTAAATGCCGTCGTTCTTTTACTGTCCTATTTTGATGTAATAAAGATACTTTATCTCGTTGGTTTTTATATTTCATTCCACCTGACATTGAAATATGACTTCGAATTTAATTTCAATTCCTCATTGCATTCTAACGATTGTTATGTTATGTTTGTGTTTTTTTAGATGGTTAAGACACATAGTTATTATGTGGACATGACAGTGGGACATTAAGAGGTTCATGTAGGGTTATGATGATTTTTATAAAACCAGTCAGTTAACTGAAAACTAAACCCATTCAAAGAAATCGTGTTCGTCTCATTGGTCAATTAAGGTGTCACGTGAGCCGGTTGACGTAACTGACGTAAACATAATGATATCAAGAGTTCGTAATAGGCCCCCTGAACTCTCGACTTTCGAACGTTTACGCGATGACAATTTCAATTACAACTTTAATTGCTTTCTACAAATAATCTTGAATTAACACTGACACGGCCCATCAGGTCCTAAACTGGGCTAAACTTGTACTAAAGTAAATCAACTACGAGTTAGTGGTCAACCCGTGTCGGATGTTGTCAAACCACCCTAAGGGCTCCAACCACTGCTATCTGTCGATAACAACCGGTATCGGCGCCGGTACACAGTACAACTACACAAAGACTACCCACAATACACATTGCTACAAACAAACAAAAGTAACAGCTACCTATTATAATTATGAATCTAACAATTTGAATAATGTAAAGTATAATTTTATTGTTGGTCAGGTATGTTTTTAATTTTTTTAATGACTAAGCGTTATATCTATACTCTATACTAATACATAAAGCTGAAGAGTTTGTTTGTTTGTTTGTTTGTTTGAACGCGCTAATCTCAGGAACTACTGGACCGATTTGAAAA
>DWAV01002949.1:0-10362 GCA_018231305.1 Noctuana lactifera | reverse complement strand
AATATATGTATTTCGATTTTGCTTTTTATAAATTTTTAGGCGGTACGAAGTTTGCCGGGTCAGCTAGTTATTATATATATATATATATAGCTATAGCTTATTCGATCAAATCCACTTACGGCTGTCTAATTTTACCTGCTATTACTTATCTAGGTTTAATTAGGTTCGCTTGTATAGTGTATACAAAGAAACATTATTAAATACTGTTAAGACGTATAATGCTAACAAAAGATGAAAATGTGCCAAACAGATTTTTTCGCACAAATAAAATTAAGTCTAACCACATAACTATTACATACCTACATACATACGCATATACGTAGGTACGTACAATGTTAGGTTAGATAAATGTAAACTGAAAATTTTTCATACTTAAAGTTCAATGTTGTTTTATTAATATTGCGACAAATCAAAACAAAAAACATGTAAGTAGGTATAAATTTTTGTATCAGTAAAAAAGTATTAAATCAACACCAATTTAAAACAGTTAACTAAAGTTAATCGAAAATCTACCGATACCGGGATTAAAAACGGTTTCGTATATACTTGAACATCGAACAACACTACGCTAATGTAGCTAAGACCGGTTGAAACCGATTCAACTCGTGAACGGTTGGATTAGCGTTGGAGCGGGAGACCGCGAGCCCAAAATTACGTTTCCATTAGACGGCAATTTAAGAGCCAACCACCGTTCATAAAGTTGTGGCTTCAATCGTTTTATCAACATAATTAAAGAATTAACCCAATTTCAAGTTTAAACTTGAGTCATCACAGTATTCTCGAGAGAATCTTTGATTTGTTAGTGTGATACTTATTACTCGTTTAAATCTCATTTGTGATATCTAAATTACACCATGAAGGTTACACTTTAACTTCTTGTTATGGTTACTACCTATTCCTACTAGTGTTACTGCCTATTCTTATCATATATTATACATTGCATATACTTACAAAGAAGTATTTAAAGAAGTTTTAAGCCTTACTTATTATTGTAATTACATTTCATTTGACTTTCTTTCGGCTTAATTACTTGGGTTTATTGTGATAAAACATGATTGACATAAATCGATCGGATAATAAGAACCTATACCTTCCAAAAAGGAAGGACGAGTGTCTTTCCTCCAATATTTTCATTTACAAATTTTTCGGCTCTAATATTATGTACTCATACTACTCATAGGTATAATACATTGACTCTGCTTAGCGGAAAAGCCCTTATATCAGTTTTAGCTTGCCTTACAATATCCTACCAGCATGATATAGCTACCTAATACCACAGACCTAATACAATATTCGGTGCAGAGAACAGCCAACAGTATTTACGGCATAGTAGTCGTTGATTTAGCTTACTTACCTCGCAGCCAAGTATCGGCATCGGTATTAACGGTTTGGTAAATAATTAATTTGACATCGAACGGCACTAGCGCTAATGTAACCGAGGCCGGCTGAAACTGGTTCAACACTTAACTGCTTGGATTAAAGTTGAAGCGGGAGACCGCAAGCCCCATATTGCTCTTCCATCAAGCGACAATTTAGAAGCAAGAACCATGTTTATATGTCAATATTATGTTTACGTGTTTATTTTAGCAGTAATCCGGTCCAATATATTTAATAAAATAAAATTTTCGTTTATTCGTGCACATACTTATGCAGAGATCACTGACTACTATGGTACGCTTGTAGAGTATGTAGTTATAGCAAGACCGCGACCTCGCTCCACTCCCCATTAGATGGCAATTTGTTAGCCTACCGTACCGCGGAAGAGCCTTTAATCTCGTGCCGCACTCCCAGTGACGCGTTACGCCTATCATTTTTAAAAGCCTAGCTTTAGCGCGTAGGAGCAAAAACTAGCAGGTCATAATATCAGCTATCCGTATATCTTTGTGACATGTAGTTTTGAAAGTTACACAGTTAATTTACATTGAATTTTCCTTTCGAATTAGGTTATGTATGTATGTATGTTATGTAGAAAATGTATTGTGTGTTCTTAATGTTCATTAAAATAATTATATAATGTTGCGGGAGTTGCTTGTTGTCATAATGATTCACTATACTATTTAATATTTTTTATAGAAACCTTCAGGCTATTCTAGTCACTGAACTTGTGGTGATGACTAACCGTATCATATTCTTTAATTTAACGTATTTTGCTATATAATTTACTACTCAATAACCCTAGAAAACGTATTAAAAAACATCTAACAGTATTTAACAATAAGCTCTTAAGTATCAGACATTTAATTAAAGTCGGTCAGTCTAAAACTAGAGTAATGGCTGAGCTTATCCCAGTTCTTCCGTCTGCCCACGCGTTCAATCCCATTACTGATTTAGCTTCCCGATGTGATACTCGCAGGCTTTGACTTTGATAGCTCACAATAAACTTGGTTAACACGATCTCGGAATTGGATTGTTCTGAGGAAATATCGTATATTATTCTATATGTCCCTCGGTAACGTTATCTGTGTCTATTATCATAACTCACGCTTAATGGCTACCCAATTTCTATACAATTAAACTCTCAGCTCATCAATAACATTTATGATTTTATTTGTTGAATTGGTATCTACTCGTACGAGTATATCACATTTATGGAAAAATTATATGTGTAAAAAAAACCATTACCATTCAAAGTGAAAAGTTTCACGATGAATAATTGTCATAATATCATCCAATGATTATCCCACTGCTGACCATGGGTCTCCTCTCGAATGCGACAATGGCTTACGTCATAATTTTCCTCGATGGCCAAGCACGAGCTAATGCACGTTCGACTGTAAAGCTAGATAGTAAAGAAGAACTCTCAGCCATGTATTTTCTCAAGATGTTTTTTCGGTAGGATAAAAAAAACAGTATTTTATTCTTAAACGCATAAACGCATACGAGTACTTCTTCCATATTATAATTTCTTCCAAAAATTATAATTATGTGCGAGAATTGAATCCTGACACTAATCAATCATTGCTTGTTGAATTTTGTTTACTGTAATAATGGGGTTCGCAAAATATCTGAATAAACGTCCAAATTAAATAACAAATTGTCTTCTCACCTCAGTCAGTAAGCTCTAAAATAAACGACCACACAAGACCTCAGTAGCACGGTAAATTATAAATATTCTTTTGTGTTACTCTTTATTGTTTCGAATTGTTGATGAAGACAAATAAAGGCCCCGCTGGCATTGTTATCCACTTCGTGTAAACAAACTCTCACAAAGCATCGGAGCATAGTGTGGCTGGTTACCGGTTCCCTGCTGACTGTGATGCCGTGTATTTATGTAGCATCGGTATAATATTGTAGTGATATATTTATTCGTATACACAGAATATTAAGATTCTTATCTATGCCATCGTTATGGCAGGAATTTGGTATGATTGTATTTTATTTGACTGTAACATCTGTAAAGTACCTTTATTCAACAATAATATTAATTCCTTATTTTATACCTTCCCCGTACAATTAATTAAATAATACAATAAACAAGGTGACAAATAATCCGACCATGGTGAGGTTGATTACCGGGTACACGTTGCGCTACCCTGCTTGCTTAGTCCTTTATATTATGGAGACGCAGGTAATATTTTAATGTTAGTTTTAATACATACTATTTTCATAGTACCTACTATTATCTACAGTTGGCAGATTAATATCACATCATAAATATCCCATAACTCTTTTTTTTTTTGTTTATTTTCATAGTAAATATGTTTTCTTAGCAAATGTTGAGCTGCTTCAATATATAAGCGGTAACGTGTTCACTAAGCACATGCTCTTACACCGTACAGTATCAGACAGGTGTCGGCAATAACAAATGGAAAGTATTTCTCGTTTATGTACAACATCAATAACGACCTTCTCTCAACCAACAGTCCACTTTTTTATTTCAGTTATTTATACTCACACCCAGTCGTAGGCTCCAGTTTAAAAGGCCCAGAATATACGCCTCTGAAAAAATATTTCGCTATTTTTATCGAATAGTCGTAGAAATGTTTCAAGACCGATTCAGTAGGTATTTTATATTTAAAAAAATACATTTATACACTATTTAAGGTTCTTCTATTTACACTGTACGATATTTTTGACGGCACTTAGACTTTTGGTGGATTTGGTGTGGTCGTAATAAAAGTAATAAGAACAGTTATAATTGAATAACAAATTAATGCGGTCCATAACGTTGGCTTTCTTATTTTTTATAAAGAAATATAAAACTTTTGGATACGAATTTAATTGAATTTAAACTATCGATGATGGTCATGCGGTCTTACTTTTTTTTATTCATTAACCATTTTTGTATTCATAAAATTCAAAGGTACAACATAAAGTAAATTTCTACAAAAGTACTGCTTATCTTTATGTGGGCAATTATTCAAATTAACAGAGTTAAAACCCCGACGATAGTAAAATTACCTAAATATAATAAGTTAATTACTTAAATTTCACTGCAAATTGTATCGTGGATCATTAATTAATACAACTACATTATCATCTGCAGTCGTTATTGATTCGATATTCATGTTTAAAACGCAAGCCAGCTTTTAATTTAAAGTACGTAATTATTTAATTTATTTAACAGGAAAGCTGTTAATTAATTTTCTTTACGTGAAATATAATAATATAAAAATACTTTAGTTTATAGATTTCAGTATCCGGTCTTAGTATGTGTGGAATTGTCTGTGTGTTTCCATGGCACCCACAATATCTTAGATTAGAACTCTGAGTGTGAAGCGTTATTATTATTAATTAGGTATAACATTCTTTACGAAATTGATATTGCCTAGAAAGTTCGTATTCCTCGGCGAATATTTCTATCAAAGGTAATCATTTCATCCCAACCAATTCCATTTAGAAGCCAGATTACAGAAAAAATACTTATTACCTACGCATCAGAAATCAGAATACATAAAGAGAGAGGAAATTGAATTCACGAACCTGCCTTCAATATTTTTCGTCATTTATATTTTGTACTGTCCCATGCCCGCAGCTTCGCTTCCTGGATTTCATAATATTAGACTTTCGTGCTAATTTCAAATATTTTACCCATTTGTAACAACAGTTTATTTTTTGAAAAACTATTTATCATTATTATTTGTTCAATTTGTTGCCTTCCTGCCTGTTTGCTGGGCTAAATTTAATAAAATAAAATCACAACTTAGTTACTGCTAAAAATAAATTCGTGTCGAAGAAATTCTTAGCTTAAGCTAAATCTAAGGAGAAAAAAGCCATAATTATAACAAAACTGTCTAGAATGCATGAGCCATTCCTTTTTGAAGTAGGTTAAAAAATACAGTTTGGTATAAATTTATAATAATGATGATAAAAAACCTTTTTCGAATCACGGGGCGATTGTCACTACAGTGAGCCCAGTTTTAATTATGTTTGCGGAGACAGGTGCGTAGTTTAGTCCCCTGCCTACCCTGGAGCGCTTCGCGCCCCATTGCACATCGAAATTGCGTCCACGCTAAAACAAACTATCAATATTTTACACCCAAAACGTAAAAAGTGTTATCTACCTACATGTCTATTAGTTTTAAATATTTTTAGGTTTGTTGGTTTTATGTTGTTTGTAGACTTGTTTTTTTTTTATAAATACCAGACATGCAACCTTAAATTGGAACGAATACCTCCGAACAATCTGTTATTTTTACTTAGATGCCTGAGAATTGAAATCAATTACCTCATATTCAGGTAGAGGCTATCTCCAACCATACTTTAGCTTTCAAAATTTATTTATTTATAAAATATTATTATAAAACTATCGATTCACAACACAAATAGGAGTGGCAGTTGTAAAGAAGATAACAGAAAACCAATACAAACAATAAAAAATATACATATTTATTTCTGTGTCTTCATTTCATAACACACTATTCTAACAACAGTCATCTTTAATTATGAGAACAAACACAGACGTAATATGCGTACGGTGCCCCCTCATATTCGATTTGTGTTCTGTACACAATCGGAATTTGTTATTCTGCACGGATACGTTCATTGAAAATAAATTGTGTATTTTCAAAAGGGGACGATAAGAATTTTGTTTGTATTTGATATGATTTTTAACGTGCCCCGTGACAATTGCGGGCAGACTGTATAAAGGGTTGGGAACTCGGCATGGTTCTTGATGATTTTAATTAAATAAAAAAATATAGGTAGGTACGTGATTTATATTATTGCATGCGTTATATTATTTATTTCGTGAAACTCTTTTAATCTATAATAATTCTCATTTTGTTTGCATAGCAGATTTTACTGACATGGTTTTATCCTTCTTTAAATGTATAATTATATTAAAAAATTTACACACTTTTATTATATTACATGAAAACTTACCTTTATTAAATTTATTAAATTACATCAAAATCATACAAGATAGAGATCATAAGCGTGGGTGACGTTGACAAAGAAGTCTTAGCATATTATTATCTCCTACCGACTACTGACGACGCGACGCGAAGCCAAGCAAATTTTTGTTAGTCACCCAATTTTAATGTCTCTCTAGCTTAGCCTATCTACATAGTAGTTATTAAAACACCCATTTCAAAATATATAAAGTTTGGTTTCTGAAATACAACGAAAGTTTTGAACTCCAAATAACGAATGTGAAACTTTCAAGTCTCTGAGATCAATTAAGAATGTCGTGTTACGGATGCGAGTGGTAATTAGTTTAATTAAATTTTTACTTGCCTTCTCTCCGTTTTAGTAATGACTTTTCAATACATGCTTGAATAAATTACCTTTACCCTGTTCCCGTAGTAGCAATTTTCATTAAGTACATTATTTCATTGTTTCATTTAAAGTATTTAGAGTTTATGCTCGCTTAATTATTTTTAAAACACATTGTTTAAATTGGTTTTTGAATTAATTAGGTATTGATTACTATTTTATATTAACTAGGTACGTATTTTACTACCAAAACTTATTTTATTACAATGTAACTTCTTTTTCCTATACCTTCCTGTTCTGTTCCTGTTCTTTCATGTACTTTCTTTTACGAGTAAACCTTAAACGAAATAAAAATAAGGTTTTAACAAGAAATTATTATGAGTGCAATAACCCTTTGTAGAGCAGTAGAGTTTCCGCAAACTAGCACAGGTAGTATGAATCGTAAGTTTTCAGTGCTCACATTATTAACTCGGTAGTGTTGTACAATAGAGCACACAAAAGTATAACATTTTCAAAGTTATGTATAACAAAACCTATTAAACATTAAGAAAAAAGGTAACAAGAAGATTTCTTTCTAAAACAGTGCCAAAAATTGTCAAGTAAACTACAGAGGAGTAAGTTCCGAGTGTATAACGTATTGTTATGGCTTCTCCGCGAATACAGTGGGCCTTTGAATAGCAACGTTGACTTTGAGACCGACTGTTGCTTAATTAGAAGGCGTATGGCAACATGAAAGCGAATAGTATGGCTGACATCTAAATACAGACACGATGAAGTTAAACTGTAAAGTCATCGGAAACAAATAAATGGACGAAAATTAGATTAATGATCTTTAAATTCTCCGTATACATACTTATATATTTAGTAGAAGGTGAATTTTATCTCATGTTTTTGTGTTATAAAATTTGTTGAGTGTATTCTTACCATTTGTATGCTCTCTCAAATTTATTTTCACCTTATTAAGCGTGATGATGCTAGCTAATGTAAAAATAAAATTATTTACACCACCATCAAATTGTACGTTCCACAAAGTCACATGGGCTTAGAAAGGATGTTGTTATTATTCTACGGCGTAGCGTGTCTACGAAAACGCTCTCGTAGTACGTAGCACAAACTTTGTGTAGGTACTACGGTTAATTAGAGTGGTAACGTCAAGCTCCTGCATCTAAAATAGGCATCGTACATTTGAATTTAACGTAAAGCTAACGTAAAAATAACATTTTTACGTATTTGCAAGTAGCTAATAAGTAAGTCTAGGTGACTTTAAGTAATAAGAATATTTCAGTCTGGTAGTCTTATTAATGGAGATAAGATCTTCCTCTCTACATCGTAATTAATAACTGCGGTGTTACTTTAAATAAGTGTTTATTAATAAACTACAAGTATAGGTAAAATTCTACAGGCCTTTGGATATTTACAATAAACGAATAATTATGGAAAATAAAAGCAAAAATTCGCAAGAATTTTTAGGAAATGTAATGTAGATACTAACAGTACGAGTACATCGAGTGATAGCTGTCATTTACACATACTCGTAAACATTTTATATATTTATAACCAAATAAGACGGCAAAGATTCAGAAAAATTTAATTATTCCCAGGCAAGACAAGTTGACATTTTATTAATTTCGGTTTGGTTTCGAAATTATATTATCAAAGATTGCTTTTTACATTATAGATCTGCGGTGTTACCGCTTTGAAGTCTCATGATGCTGTTTTACTCGTAATTGTAATAATCAAATTTAAGAAATAAAATACCTAATAAATTTGATATACGTGTATTTGTAAACAAGAATGGCTTATTTATTATGTGCATGAGTTTTAATTAAATTGAATTTTTACCTTGACATTGAATTTTTCAAGATTTTTTTTTGTTGACAGCACTTTTCATTATAAAACCTTATCTTGAAAATTTAGTACAATAATTATAACAAAGCAGAAATTGTGACAGATTTAACCTTTTTTTATTAAACTTAACTGCATTTCTATGTTGTTTCAACCAATATTTCATACTAAGTATGCAAAACGCATTTGACGGTCCACACATAATCGAAGACATGAATAAAACATCTGTCTTCAATTTGAGCGAACTTGTGTACGGTTTCATACGTTTCCGCTCGACGTCGCTCCGTGCTTCGCTGCTTTCTGTTTTCCTTTTATATGGTTAGAATGAAAATGAGGTAGACTTAACCCGTAATACGAATAATTTCACAAAAACACTAAAAGAAAGGTGAACCTAAAGTTACTTAACGATATATCTACCTAAGTCAAAATCAAAGATTAATTGAATTTCTAATGTTTAGCACTTACGTACGAGTAGATGTCTACAAATAAAGTTAATTAAAACTTGAATAAAGTCTGGGAATGTAATTTTGTTTTAAGAAATTCTTTTTAACTGAAAACTGAAACGATAGTCTAATAGCTTAGCAATAGAATCAATGAAATTAATTACATTCTGGTCTTATTCATTCACTTTATTTATTTATTAAAGGATCGTTCCAATTCATAAGCGACTACGTCTTATAGTATGTTGAGCAAGGTATACAAATGTAATATATTGACAAAGCCTGTTCCTGAGCCTGAATAATGAACCTATGTATATGGGTGTATGTACCTATGTATGTATATGGTGTATGGGTAAAAGATATTAAAAAAATTAATTGTTATAGGTATTGGTTTCAGAGATTATTCTACACGTCTCCATGAAGTCATAAAAAATTCATGTCTTTATAATAATATATTATTAATATTTATAATATAGTACTATTGTATAGTAACATGTCTGAAAAATTATTTAAGTAAGTTCTGTACACTACGAAAATCGAGTTTCTTATGAAGTAATAAAGAAGTAAGTACTTACTTTTAAACATTCCAGATCCTGCCTCCAACCCCACCTTACTTAATGAACGAATGCTCTTCACGCTCTTGCTTAAGCTCCAATTAGAGTTGGAACAAACTGCACACTGTTCAGGAAAAGTTCTGCTTAATTCGGATTTGTTTAATTGTTATTATGGAAATTTGGCCCTGAATGTAGCCAAGCGATATTCACCTTAAAAAGCAAACCTTTAAAAATAACTTGCAAATTGTACGGTGAAAGAGCCGGAGTTAAGAGAAGGAATATTTGCCGCGCCCGCATGCCCGTACTTTAAATTGCGTTTCTTAAAGTGAAGTACCTCAGCGTCGGGCGGAGGCAGAGAAATTCAGGAGTCGCGCCGGCGGCTATTTCTCGGAAAACTCGTGAAAAGTGTGGCGTACCGTGAAACTATAATCTCACTATCGTTACAGATTTCAATATTACGTTGAGTTGAACAAAATAACCAATTATAGACAAGTTTCGCATCAATATATTATTGTGCAGTAATATAAACCTAGAATATTTATTTGTTCAACAGGCAGTACATTTTTATTTTACATTTATTGCTATCGTGTGCCTTCCTAGTGTTAGGTATGTCCGAATCAAATTTGGTCTGAACTATCTTTATGTATCTTTTTATTTTGTACACTTTTGCACTTCTATATGCACAGGCAACACTCACAATCACAATCGCATTATAGATGTCAGGAAATGCGTTACTATTATAAGTACCTATACTAGGTTGTACCCGTGACTTTGTCTGCGCAGGATTAGTATTTCGAGCAATTCACATATTATCTTTTGTAGCCTATGTGTTATTCTGATGTATAAGCTATATTATTGTAAAGTTT
>DWAV01002948.1:0-10364 GCA_018231305.1 Noctuana lactifera | reverse complement strand
GTTGGGAATCGTTGCAAAAAAAATTGTGTTTACAAATCTGGCGCCATAGCAACGGAGGTCGGACAACCAAGAACCAAGAGTACGAAAACAAAACACGAACAGCGTAGACAGAAAAATGTTAGTCTATGACCACAGGTTACTTAGAATGCTATGACGAAAAAGGAAAAGGTAAACTGATATACCGTAGTCTACATTAATGTACTCTGTGGAGACTGCTACTATTTATGTATTATGTAGTCTGTGTAGTGCTGCCAGCAGCAAGCAACTTAGTCGCTACATTAAGCGTATTTTGATCTCATCAGCGACTTTTAATTTTCATTTAGCAATAAAACCAAATTGCGGCTTTTCTAGCGCATTCTACAATAAATTGATAATGAGTACACAAATACAATTTCAGTATTCATAAATTAACCCACATACTTGCCGGGTGGATTTATTAAATATTTATATAATCTTTGGGTTGGATTGCCAACAATTTACAGAAGACTCCGATTTACAGAAGATAAATGAAACTGCAAAATATTAACACTATCTATTGCAGCAAAAAAATATAATATATTTTTTGGCGACATTTTAATCATTTTATCTAGCGAGATTTCATAGTCGAGTTGGAAACATTGAGTCTGTGTCTGTCTCTGGGTCGTCTGTGGAGTGTGGATGAGACGAAACGAGTTTAGTATTCTATGGACGAGACCGAGACGATATCTAAGATCTAAGTAGTCTGTGGCTCTGTGCCGAGGCCGAGACTGAACGAGACGAAAAATTTGTTGCTTCACGTCAGCCAGTCGCGGCTGTATTTTTAATTATTTTTTCAAAACAACTTTGCGACATTACTAATTTTTGATTATTTATTTACATACAGGTTTCTAAGTCAAATCACAACATGGATTTTATTGGTAAGATTTAACACATATTTCTTAATAACAAGAAAGGCGATATTATGCGATCTTAGACTGTATTACCCAAGTCTTTTGTTCTAGAAATTTTGCTAACTCATGTTATGTTCAACAGCTTCCGAAAAGGGAGATACAGCAGAGAACCTAGATCCAACTTCTCTAATAGCGAACGGCTCATCAAAGGCGACAGTGGAAGAGAAACCATCTGTTGATAATGGAAAGTCTCACATGGAAGCTCCCGCGGAGAGCGCGCCGGGCACCTCGGAGTCCACAGAGGATGCGGAGATCTGCGAAATACCGGAACAAGTGGAATTTACTGTAGTTTTTAATAAAATGAAACACGACATCACATTCGCTTATGACGCCACAGTGCTAGAATTGAAAGCGCACTTGGAGCGAATATGCGGTGTCCCTCAGTCCGCACAAAAGTTGATCATTAAAGGCATGGCCAAAGACAACGTGACACTCCGGAACGCTGGAATCGTAAAAGGAGGTAAAGTGATGCTTGTAGGCTCAAAGATGGACGACATATTGGCTGTGAAAGCTGCACCAAAGGTATGTACCAGTATCAACTTGTAGTTAAGGTATAAAATAAAATAATCTAGTGTCTTTTTGTCTTATCGCTAAAAAACTTAATCTCTACAGGAAATTTTAGAAGAGAAAGCAAATAGCCAGTCTAATAAGGAACCACTCTGCATGCAAAAGATCCATAGAAAAGTGTTGGATAAGGGCATTCCCCCAGATGTGATGCCAGGAATTAAAGGAGTCAAGGTATATTTCTCTAGATCTAACATGTCATTGAATATATTTATTAAGATAGCCTTGCTCATATTAAATGTTAAGACAAGTGTTGTAAGCTTTAAATCTTAGAAAAACTAGTACATTGAATGACATTTTTATTGCTGTCCAACTAGATAGAACCAAAAAAAGAATCTTATAAGAAAGCAACTCCCGGCCTACCTTAGCCAAGGGCGCCTAAAGCCAATGTACCGAGTTATTTGACGTTCATCCAGTGTATACGTGTACCTTATGATGAATAAAAATTTTGAATTTGAATTTGATACATTTCAAATCTTTATAGCGTTAAAAACTCAACAGCTCATATCACTTTTACTTGAAAGATGTAGAGAGCTCTAAATACTATATCATTATCAACCCATATTCTACAGGTCTCCTCTTAAACATGAGAAGGGTTTTTGCCATAGTCTCCCAACCTACGCTTGGCCAGCGACTGACTATGACCTGAACCCTCCAACAATATGATAATACAAACATACAGACATGACAATACAAAACAATCTTATCTTTCAGGAGCCACTGCCGCCTGTTCCTTTAAGTGGAATGTTAAATAAGCATGGTGGCAAAGTCAGGCTCACATTCAAGCCAGAACAAGACCAATTATGGCTCGGAACCAAGGAGCGTACCGAAAAACTTGCCATGACATCTATTAAAAGTAAGTAACTGAGATTTATTCATTGCAGGATATTTTATAAACACTTTATAAGTCACATAAATAAATTGGTCCATCAATTAGTATGTTTTTAATGTTAATGCTGTTTGTGCTAACTGCAATTTCACATTATCAGAGTGCAAACATAAATTTTTTTAAATATGGGTTGTCTGAATTAATGACTCTTTCATGTAAGTAAAGAATAATTAATACAAAAATATTGTTTGGTCAAATCAGCAATAAACTTCATGTGTGAATCACCAATAAAGAAAACGGGATGCTTTTTGTATTATTTAGAAAATCCACCCATATAATTCTCAAATACGTTGTGCTATAATAATATAATATACTGTATAAGTTATGTTTTGTATCCAGGTATAACATCGGAACCTATAAAGGAACATGAAGAATATCATATTATGGTAAGTTTTTGCTTTATTTCTGTAACCAGCATATTAACAACACTACCCATGTTAAAATGCTAGTTATTGAAATAGACATTTGTATGTCAGGCTGCTTTTTTCTTTAATCAAATGGTTCATTCTTACATATTTAATTAATTATTTTAAGCAAAAATTAAAACTCAAGTTAAAACGCTTTTAGTTTTAGACCAAGATCATTATTGAAAACAATAATTATAATCAATGGCACAAGATTACTCAGATTGTTAACTAATCCATAACTTCACTAATCCACATTGGAGCAGCTTGGCCCACCATGATCTATGATTTCCTTCCTTCCTTACGTCCCTAGGGGAGAGGTACAGAGGTCCATATTCATAGTAAACAAAATCTATTCAGCAGTTTGAAGAACATCAACACCCCATCAACACTTCTGATTCACAAAAAGCTTGACTGTAACTGCCAAAGATTGGACTACAACAAATGATTACTGATGTTATGAAACCTTAAACTGATGTGAAGACATATTGAGACATTACTTTTTTATTACCAAAGGATGCAATTTAATATTGTCAATAACAATGTCTCATTTTTTCAGGGCCTACAACTCGGACCCACAGAAGCGTCCAGGTATTGGGTGTACTGGGTGCCAGCACAATACATTGAAGCCATAAAGGATGCAGTCCTTGGAGTGTGGCAATTTTTCTAAGCACAATACATGTCTGTACTGTCTCGCTGCTGTATCTATCATCCCCTGAGCTACTTGGGTAGTTGCAATATATATATGAAAATTATGATTAAAAATTTTAAGCCCTAACATATTTTTTAAAATCTTTAATATATTATACTCTTATGCCATAGTGAAATTATCATTTCTTTTATACTTTTTTAAATGTTCGGGCACTAACTTTTTTCAGTTCTTACAATAAAACTACGCTGTTCTTACTATACACGTTAATCTAAATATTCGTAATTTATCTATGTCTATAATAAATGTATGGATGGATGTTAGTCGCTACATAATTGTATAACTTAACTTTTTTAATATAATTACATTAATAGTTAGAGATGGTGTAATTGTGTGTTATATACTATTATGGTTTTTTTGTGATATCAATATTGCCATGTCAATTAAAATATTGTACAACAAAGTACTGGCATGTTTCTGGTCAAATAAGAAATTATTTATTGCTAAGGTAAAAATGTGCATTTTATGCATTTGGATTTGTAAGCTGTATCATATTGCTAATTTCGTAATGGACGTAATAGCATGTCATATGTAAGCATTCATGACTAAAGAGCTTATAGTCCCTTCAAATTTCAAACCTGATCTCTATTTGAACTTTACAATGTCGATGCAATGAAGGATTGATAGGAAACTTCACTATTGGAATACAACATTTATATTCTTTAGTGTACTTTATATCACATGTATTTAACATTTTTAATCTGTAAAGTTTTCAACCAATCCTCCATTGCATAATTTTGATCATAGAATTAGATTAAAATACATTTTAAACTACTCATACTCGTTTATTTCATTCACTCACAATCAGTGTAAAAATCTTTTATAAAACCCTAATCAATAATAAATACATTGTAAAAAGTAAAAGACTTAAATATTACAAATATTAAAGCTACTAAAGTAGTCGTACTACAATAAAATGGCACCAAAATATACACAATAAAATAAAGACATAGTAAAAATTTGGCATCAGGATATGTGTAAATAATACTTGTTTTGTACTGAAGCTGAATCAAGATTTCTTTTATGACAAAAGTAAAAGCTCTATCCATACTCCGATTGCACAGTTAGAGAAAACTGGCCTTTGGGGATAGTTGTAGCATGATACCATAGGCGGGTGTCCAATAATACTGAAATATAATAACAAAATTAGTACTTCATGGCCTGCTTTAATACTAATAGCATAGTTTTAGCATTACTAGTTGTAACCTGGAATTCACATAATAATACATATACAATATTAAATTTTTTGCTATATTTAAGGTTAGTATTTGAATTATTCTATGGCATGTATTCTTACCAACATCACCAGGTTCTACATAATAGTCAAACTTGTGGCAAACATGTTCACATTCAGGTACTGGGGCAATTGACCAGGACTTGTTTCCCCTCACCTGACCCTGCCACATCAGACGAGGTATGTAATCCAACTAAAAATAATGATTTATAAGGATAATTCTTTATGAATACAATAGCATTTAATGTTGCTTAGCAATGATTTTATATCTGACATACTTAAATGCATGTCAATACTGAAACCTTAGTGGTTTATAATAGACTAGATGATCCAGTGAACTTCCCACCACCTCTACATACATACATACATATAAACTTTCCTCTTGAATCAATCTATTGCTAAAAGCTGCATTAAAATCCATTGAGTAGTATATAAGATCTAAGCGAACAGACAGCGGAAGAAACTTCATTTTAGATGATATATTATTGAAATTTAGAAATAAAATAAAAAACAGTTTTAAGTTCATTGTAAAGAAACATAAATTTTTAACACAATAATTTTGCTGATAATGCACTTGAAGTTAATATTCTGACATTGACAGATCTTGTTTATTGTTCAGCAAGCTCAGTAATTTAAAAATATAGTAAACAATATTTTACATGAATAATGAATGAAGCGTTTCTTGCTCTTCATAATATTTCATTTTTGTTTTAAAATGGCTTTAATAGTCTATATTGAAAGCTCAGGAAAACAAATACATTTTGATTTATGTGACCAGATTACCTTGAGCTTTACTGACTTCCTTAATTCCCAAGAAAATAGACTAGTGTTACTAGGGAGAAAGCATTAAAATATTATAAGCTTAGTCTATACATATAAAAAATTAATGATCAGTTTTATATTTACATGCATAACAGCTCCAATTTCATATCCAAAGAATATGTTCTCAGTAGCTGGAAATTCAGCATCCTCTGGCAAAAATTCAGGTATGGAGTAATATTCTCTTACTTTAGACAGTATGTCTGGATGGCAATTTCCCCTGCAATTAAAATCAAAAAGTGAAGCTAATAAAATAATATTACTAAGATTACGAGCTGATCCTGACACTGAAAGAAGTTGACAAATTAATAATAAAAATTAATATCTTTCAAAACTAGTAAGTACTATTAAGTTATTCTTTAGCATAGTGCCTAGAATGTAAATACTACAAAATGGTGGTTATGACTGGACCTAGTGCCTTGGGGCCATTGTAATTATAAAGTATGTAGTAGCACAACTTTAACAATTTTAAATAACGGAATAATTACATATTTATCAATGAAGCTAAATACCATTTACCAGATATAAATTGGTCACTACTCATTGCACACACACTTATCCAGAATTCTATTCTCCGGTCAAGTCTATTCTTATTACATATTGGCGACAGCCATAAAAAGATGGCTTAACTAATTTTAGCACAGTTTTACAGTTATATTTGTTTTCCCAAAAGCAAGTGAACCCAGGAAATTCATTAGTACTTACTCAAATTTTATATTATCAGACTGCATATTGTAAATACTTACCATCCAACATACCAAGGATCTTGCCCAGGTCCATTTCTGACTCTTGCATCTGGCATATTGAATACATCTTTTAGTGTAAACAGATCAGACTTGAAATTTAGAAACTGACATCCATCTTCAATACTCTCATAGCTACCTGCAGTTTGTTCATACAACCTCTTGAATGTATAGTAGTTAAGTTCATTAATTGCTCGCCAGTTTTTTATTGCATTCTTTACTATGATAGGTTTAGAAGAATATGCATGATGCTGTGTGAACAAATATTTTAGAGTCAAAATATCCATTACAATAAAAATAAAATGTTTTGTATCAGTAATATTTACTATCAGGTACTCGAAGGCACCATAGACCATGTACAATAATTTACTTATTGTTTACCTTTACATTTTGACACAAAAACAATAAATACATTTCTCTAAGCGATGCTGCATTTGAATATTTTACTTACATTAAAATCTTTCCTTGTAATGTTTCTGAGTATAATAGGTTTTGATAAATTCATACAATATTTGCAATTTGCGAGCGGACGTGTTGCTTCCCACACAAAGTAATTACTAGATAATAAACACCTAGAACTAACACCATTCTCAACAACAGTGGCCACTGAGACTAATAATATAAAAACTAACGCTGACCAAATTATACGCCTCCGGCGAGTTCCGTTCCTTGTTTCTCTTTTAAAATTACAAATGTAATTGAATTGATACAATATGTACACATCTAAACCTTTACTAATTGCGTTCTGCTGAATATTGTACAGCCGTTTTTTCAGTTTTCTTTTCTCTTTTATGAGATTTACCATTTTTACATTACATTTAGGTGAATATTTACTTGTTGCTGTTTTTGTTTTTTTAACATAACATAATAATGAATGACATTTATTTCCTGTCAATTTTACATTGCGTAAATCTATCATCTGTCAAACGTCCGTTTTAGTCTATCGTCCAAGCAATCGAGCCGTGTACGCATTGTGTTTTATAAACGCCGCAATGAAGTTAAAGATTACAATAATTATTTTGTTTAGGTTTATCGCATCCATACTTCATTAGTTTTAGCGCTAAATTGGCAATGCTTTAAGATTAATTTAAGGTAATTCAACAACCGCTCGCAAGGAAATACAGTGCGTGCCCACGCTAAGCTATAATTAATTCGTTGTTTGTTTAATGAAAAAGATGATTATGTCTATGGCTTGACCTGACGCTGTCAAGTCAACGAACTGATGATCTTGCTTGGCGGTTTCAGTA
The DNA here is from genome assembly GCA_018231305.1 of Noctuana lactifera. Lineage (NCBI taxonomy): Eukaryota > Metazoa > Arthropoda > Insecta > Lepidoptera > Hesperiidae > Noctuana > Noctuana lactifera. Next base: position 2,826 of record DWAV01002948.1, on the reverse strand, counting down.
TAGCTATTAGATAAACCAAGCCAAAAAATGCCTCCCAAGAAGCGTGATAAGGATAACGAAACAAATAAGAACTCAAAAATAGATCACTTACAAGCCGACCATGAGTTGTTTCTACAAGCTTTCGAAAGTAAGTTCTGATTGCAACAACTGATAAGTGAGCGTTCCTTTCTTGTTACTTTGTACAATATTAAAGATTATCTAAATAAAATTCATTTTTCAGAGCCCACGCAAATATACAGATTCTTGCGGACGCGTAATATGTTGTCGGTTTGTATTTTATACTTATTTAGTTCATGCTAATTTTGTTAAAGTACATTCGACTCTACTAGTGTTCGTTCCTTTTTCAGCCAATTTTTCTTAATAGGACATTGTCCTATATGAAGCGTCGTATGTCTAGAACAAATAAAAGTCGCAATGGCTTTAAGTTGGACAGTCTTTTGGAAAAAGTAACTTTGAAAAAGAGTACTGAATTGCAGCCAAATAGCCTAGGAGGTTACATGACACTCACATTTTTGGGGTTTTATGACAAGAGCTTAGAAGATCCCAGAGACTACCAAGTCAAGGTGGAAACATTGCTGTTGAAGATATGTCATAAGAAGAGAAAGGAAAGTTCATCTGCAATAGTAGAAGTCTCTGTAAGTACTTTAGATTTGTTTGTGTATAATGTGTTCAAAAACAAAACAATTTTATAATTTCTTATTTTAAACGGTTCTGATTTTAAATTTGTTCCACCTATAAAAAGTATAAAAACCATGATTTTACATTAATTCTATTTCTATGAGTACCTACATAATTTTCCTGCTATATTTTTGTTTATGATTTGCAAATTAAAGGTTTTGGCTTTAGAGCTTAGTTATTCATATACCCTAATATAATATTTGCTGCCCCATTTATTTCCTGGAAGACTAAAATTTTTTTTTCATTAAGAATATGAAACAACCATTTAACAAGCTTTACTTAAATACATTTTAGGTGGGCAGTTGCTCAGTTCCCCTCAATCCTTCAACATCAGAGCCTCCAGCCATGGCATCAGCAGTGAGCATCTCCAGTGACACATTCAGTCCCTCGCAAGGCCCAAATGTCAAATCATACATGCTTATGCTCAGAGTTACAGTGACAAGAGCCACTATTAGCACTACTAATGTTGCTTCCAGCTCTACTGAAATAACCAATGGTGACAGTGATGGTAAGATTTGTACTGTCTTACTGTCTAGAATAAAATAGTACTGGTAATATTTGTATTTATCTTGTTGCAAGCAATTTGTTTTTCCTATTGCATATCATCTGCTAACTTGTGTGTAACTGTATACATAATATGTTATTTAGTATATGTTAATCATTTAATTTTCTGATATTTAAGAACTTTGTTGAATTAAATTCCAATTCATTTTAGAACCACTCGCAAAAAGATTGAAGTCTTCAGGAGAACATATAAACTCTGGGACTACAGATAGCAAATGGACCAAACTTTATGGCAGTGAACTGATAGTTTATGATAAACATAACCGTTGTTTGCTTACCAATGGCGAGTATGATCTGGTGTTACATGATGCTACACCTGGGGGCAGGAGTGCTACTATAGCTAGATCACCTCATAAAGCTCTCATGGCTCAGTGGGAAACTATACCTAATGTAAGAATTTTTATTTTCTACCGTTATCTTTAGTTAAATCTACAGTAAAATACACACAAACACCTCAATATATGGTGTAGGTATGTGTCTCTGATTTAAAACTTAAATTTTATACTAAGTTGGTTATATTTTTAATTTTCTAAATTTTCTAAAACAATAGTAATTTAGAAATTTGCAGTCAAATAAATTTATTTTGTCTCAGCGATAAAAGAGTTCACGTAACTATCATAAACTATGTAAGTTTATTCAGAAAAAAAATTCCCCCTACAGGATAGTGATCTACAGTCAGAAACGAATCCATTTGATATATTCAAGGTGAGACCATTATTAAAACTGAAACTCAGTTGGAGCCAGGAGCCCACAAACGGACTCGTCAATAGACCAAAACTTTATCAGCAAATAACTGAAAATGGAATAAAGAAAGAATCTGGTTCCAGTAAAGACAGAAACTCACATTCACAGAAGTGTAGTTCTAATGATAAAAGTGGTAAGTAACATAATATGTTTATTATTTGTTTACAAATTGAACTTACTAGAAAATTTATCTAATAAGATTTACATAATATTTTTTACATCATAGTAAAAATGTGTTTGATTTTAAATGCAATTTCACCTAAATTGGATATAGCATGCTTATTGCGAATGACTTATTAAGAAAATTTGATGCAGACATACAATTCTTTGCTATTAGACTGTTTGGAATGATGCTTAATACATTTTAGTAATTTACCTGAACTCTTAAAAATGTAATCAATATAAAGTACTATGCTGTGTTCCTTTTAAAAAAATATATACAATGTATTTAGGTTTATCAGTGGACCGCTGTGTGAACTTGACTAATTGCATTTGCTGTTTTTATTTCTTCTATATTATTTATTCTGCAATACTTGTTGTTCGATAGGTGACAAAATAAAGTGTGAGCCAGGGTCTGGGGAAGGGAAGCGGCAGCAAATTATCTACCAGTTCTTGTACAATAACAACTCGCGCCAACAGACTGAAGCATGCGATGACCTCCACTGCCCGTGGTGTTCACTCGACTGTGGTACACTATATTCACTGCTCAAGCATCTCAAGCTGTGTCATTCTAGATTTAATTTTACGTATTTCGTAAGTAGACATAAGGTTTTTTAACTTAATGTTTCTATACTAGTTTCTGGTTTTGCGAAAAAGCATATTTTAAAACTTATTGTTATA
>DWAV01002947.1:0-10368 GCA_018231305.1 Noctuana lactifera | reverse complement strand
ATAATTTTCCGTTTAGTCTAGAATATTCAATTCTACTTATTAACCTGGCCGCCCTAATTTCTCATCCTATACAATGTAATCACGTCAAAATCTTAAAAAAAAATTGCTTAAAGAATTCTTATTACATAGGAATATAATGTTAATTCTTTATTTATATTGATCTACTTTTAATAAGGCCAATGCGTTACGCTCGTGCTCTTGATTCTCATTGACCCGTAAGTTCTTCATTTAATATATTATTTTTGCGGCTCATTGCTAACTTTACCAGAGCACTTAATTAATTGACAGTAGACAATTAATCTTCTTTAATAACATAAGCAAAATAAAAGCTTAGAAAGGGATACTTCAACGGGCTCCCAGATAAGAATATTTTGATAGTGTTTATATCAATTAGTTAGTTTCGGGTCATACGGTACAGTAAGGGGCACAAGGTAAAAGATGGTGCATTGAATGTGGCCTTAAGCCCAATAGCGATCTGCGACCGTGTCGCTTCCTATTGGCGTGGAGGCGACAATGCCAGCGCTGCTGCCGGCTGCGAAGGTGACGCAGACGCAAAGGTCGATCACCATTCAATCAGATGCTCGTGAATGCTCTCAAACGTATTCAAAGTGGATATTTTGAATTAATTTCATAGTTCACCAATATGCTCAAATCACTATTTCACTTACTTATTTAAGTAACAAAAACTTTAAAAAATAATACAGTAGAATTGAGAACCTCCTCCTTTTTTTGAAGTAGCTTAAAAACAATTTCTGAATGATTGATTCAACATCACCGAAAGCAAACCCTTGAAAGTAAATGCAAGAGTCGACCTCTGCTGTAGACAACTTTTCATTACCGCGGTGGAACGTATCCAATGAGTCGCCATTCTAATAGTCACAGTTATTTACTTGAAAGGTTCGAAACACTAGGAAATACAGCAAACTGCATGTATAGAATGCCACAAAAGAATGGGATTAAACTTATTAATTGGATGAAGCAAAAAGCCGAGTTTTGGTCAATTTGTATTGTGTTAAAATTTACTTTAACGTTACACCGTAACTATCAACATCAATATATACATTTTTTTAAGTTAAGTAAGTTAGGTCATTTACTGTAGAAAATATTGCTAGAAAGTAACCAACAAAGCGAGAAGAACTGACCCTAAACCATTAAACAAGACCGAGGGAGGTGGAACACAAATACTGAAGTTTTACGGGTCAACCAACACAGGGGTTGCTCTCGCCGGTGGGAGGAAGGGCGGGAAGCGTAGGGTGTAGGGACCGCGAGGGGGGACCCTGACACAGATCCCAACCCATCAGTGAAGCGCTTCGGAGACCTCGAGATTCGGTTGTTATAATGTCATCGATTCCTCAACGCACCATTCCTTGTAACGAACAAAATGGGTCAACGCGCTCGTCTCCTCGGTAAGCATCGGAGTGCGCACGATGTCCCCGTTACGAATTGCTCTCTCGGCAAATTAACGCCACGCGCAACCACGTCCTAAATCGGCCACTCACTTGATCCACGATTATTGTAGCCCTCATCATTCAACGTTCGTAATTTGTTTACAATGTTGTAATGAGGTTAGTTTTAAAGAGTGTCGCGGTATAAAAGTTTTTGAAATGTACAAAAGCAGCGCGCGCACACACACAAATTAAGGTAACGTAACGTGACCCGGTCTCCTCAGTGTTTTACGGGGCCACTTTCAGCTTAGCAGTGACAGCACAAGTGAGTGTTGCAGCCGAGTAGCGAGTTGCGACACTCCTCGCCAACGCTCAATAAATTGAGGATAGAGCGCGACCGAGGTACCTACCTGCTAATAGTGTTTCGCCAATGAAACTGATATTATAAACCATTTCAAGTTTTATATGTACTCGTAGGTAAATGTTATGTCAATTAAACGAAAACCCGATCGACAAAATGAATCTATTAAATTCAGTTCCATCAAATCTTTGTAAAGTTTTTTTGTAATATCAGACCTTGACCGTATATTTTTTGTGTAGCATTAATGTTCAAATTAATGACAGTGATCCGCATAGACGCGTTTGCTTCCGAAAGAAACCCTGACATTTAAGATGAGAGTAATCGAATAATTGCAATTCAAGATTACATAAAGCATAACTTGAAAAATAAAGTTAATAAATAGTTGTCTATTACTATCATTGTTATATAATAGGTACTCATAGTTAATTAGACTTAATACGATCAAGAAGTTACACCCACTTAAAGGTACACCCATTTCTGCATTAAAGCAATTGTGTTCCGTACGTAAAGGTGCGTCTAACATGAAATAGTAGGCTACTGTACAATTTAATTATACAATGAATATTTTAATATGACAATATTTTTAATTAATATTATAGATAAAACTAATAACATCAAGCCACGTATAATAAGGGCTTTTACGTTTAATTAAGGCTTTGTCCCAATGACTATTTTGTCATATTCAAGTCTATGCATTATGTAAGTCACCCGATCGATTGTCACGTCACGTGCGCGCATCTCCATATTCTTCATCCATACAGTTCGCTCATCTCAATATAATCTGGCAATCTGGTCAAAAAATATATCTGAATAACTTTGGCACCTGACTGTTTACGACCCTAATTTTGGCAACTTTGTTTAATGTAATATTGACATAAAAAAAAGTTGTCAAAATCCATAGACATTTTATTAAACAAAAAGTAAACAACAAAATCTAATTATGTTTATTAAAAAGTAATTTACTATACCTTTCGCCGTTTTGTCCGAATAACGGGACCGATTTATTTAACTGGGTGTTATCGTAACCAAAATAAGTCGCGGTCGCAGTGTGTCGCCACCGCAGCTAGTGCTGCCAAGTCTTACGTTTATAATCACGGATTTTTATTATTCAAAATTAACAGAATTAACCCAAAAAGAAATAATTATAGTATATGAAGGTTTTAGTCACTTTTGATGCCAAACACTACAACAAACCAAGTCGACTAGCAAAATAACTAAACGATCAAAAGTAAACTAGACAACTAAAGAACCTTACATTGCAACATGCTTATTATGTGTAACAAAATATTTCAAATTAAACAATCCCATATTTTGACAAATAGAAACAAAGAATAATAATACTCGTGGAAGAGAGATATTGGGTATATTTATATGAGATCATATCATCGAGATATGGATAATGGCAGATAAAGTCAGTGCTGGAATGTCTTTCTCTATCCGGTGCTTTTGGCAACAACAGTCTCAGCCCACTTCAGTTTCGAGTATCGCATTCCGCTGTCTCAAAACAGGAACACGTTGTGGGCTTATTCTCTCTTGTAGGCCCTCGGACTAACAATTGACATTGCGAAATTATACACACTCAATGATATTATTCTAACACTTTTATGACGTATAGCGACTCACCCCGGCTTCACACGGGTCCAATCAACAATATGGTATTGGCGTTTGAATAACAATGTTTGATCTCTCTCTTAAAAAAAGCATCTAGCAAGAAACTATTTTATGTATTTAGTAGCATTCTCCGTCGGCGCGCAGTACCATCGCTGAGTACCTAGCTGGCGCCGGTTTAATATAATATAATTATTTGGTTGCCAAGTTATTTTAATTTCCTGATAATCTCTTATTACATGTATCCAAATTTTACATAAACTACCCAGATGACTAACATAAAACTGACATCAATCAACTAATGATAAAGTATTAATTAATTTAATAACATTACAAATAGTATTAACAAAACATTTGTTTAAATAAATTGGTTAAGGTTACTTAAAGATTTTCGATAATAGAGAACGATCACAATACTAATCGCCTTTCCATTGCGAGTCCTCTGTGAAGCCAGTTTTAGTAAAATAGATAGACTAAGGACCTCACTTCCCCACCGCCGAGAGCAACCCACTTCTAGCTATAACATTCCACTGTCGCAAAACAGGAACGCGCGGGCCCTCGGCTAAATTGATACTCTCTTGCGAAATAACCTCGTCCAACTTATTCAAACAATAGAATTAGAAGGTGGCCCCGCTGGAGCTTTAATGGATACTGTTTCAAATGATGAAATATTTAGATCTTGGAATAAAGCTTTTAATCGGTCGCATAATTTTACTATTCTGTTATTATATAGTCCAACTTCAAGCGAGAGATAACTAGTGGAATCCAATTTGGCACGGCAGCTTTGCACAGGTTGCCCTCCAGCGCGATGGACTGATGACGTTAAGAATATGGCGGGAAACGGATTGAAACCAATTAGAGGAGATCTTTGTCCAGCAGTGGACATTCAAAGCCTGATTGGATGGTTACGATATACTGCACTTTTAATATACTTTTTGCTGACATGCCTATCTTCTTGAGGTTGGTGACAGGTCCTAACTAAGGTCGGACGTGAATGCGTTGTTTATTCAACGTCGTCTCAACTAAAGCGTCTCAGACATTCGTGCCTCCCCAACAGAAAAGAGTACACAGGACTTGCTTCAGGGCCGGTTATAAGGACATTCGTACATTAAAATCTCTAACTTAAATAACACTACCCTCTAGTCTGAAACATATCAATTGGTTGGTGTGGCATTGATGCCACATGGATCGAACTAATCGGTCTCAGTACCTGAAGATGAAGTCTGAAATCCGCCCCCAGATTATCCTTGTTTTATATATATTTATATAGAGGGGCGTAGGTCTAATAAAATCTTCTTCAGCGCTTAAATACAAAAACAATGCAATAACAATAATAAATTATTTATTAATCTGTTTTATTTATTTACTTTTTCTTATCATGTAACGATTATAATGTATATAAACGAATTATACACAAGAAAAGGCATATTATTATGTACATTCTCTTCTCGAGGTGGGTTGGTGTCGAGACTCGAGGTATTCCGACCTCCCTTGCCGGTCGGGTATCGACCCTGGCAGTCGCATCCGTGCAAGACTTCATAATATCTTTTGTTCATTTTATGTTCCCTGCATCCATACGTAATGCACAAAGGATTTTATAAAAATTACAATATAATAGTCATTGCTAACTTTATTTACCTATTAGTATGAAGAGGTAAACAATTGTAGAATCTAAAAATTGTCAAAGAAGTTTTTTTTATACTGAATACGTCTCAGTATGATTGAATCCTGATTGAATTATGTAGCCATAATATTTCTTACCGCTATCCACATAAGGCATCGACAAAGACCGGAATGTTAAATTTAGAACCTTCAAAAAAAGAAAAGGTATAAAAAATGTTTTGGGCCAGCAGCGAATACTTTTCGGCCTCGATCGTTTTGTTACCTGCTACGAGACAAGAGAGCGAATTGAGTAGAGTAGACGATAATATTTTCTTAATGTGTACCTACATAATATACATACCTATACAATACTTACGTATCGATAAAACTTTAATTTTTTGCATACATACCTATAATTATGTTTGGGTCTTAATTGCATTGCAAGTCATTTTGCTACGTCAATTGTGTAAACACTATAAACATTAAGGGGTATTTGCAATGTAATTAGTGCAAATAAGAAATTACTAAATAACATAATAAAGAACATAACATAATATTTTGATGACATTTTGACAAGTGCTTGCCCAATACATAACAGCCGTCATAAAATACATATTAACCGTGTTGCTAGTGCAGCTGTTAGGTAGTAAAATTGTCACGAAACTGACTATAATAACTCTTCAAAACAGAGTGAAACAGGGGTAACATTTTAGGTAAAACGAAAGGAACGAGGGTGCGCGTAGAGTAGAGAAAACATCGATATTGCATTAATGTAGCTTGGGGAGCGGAAAGAAATCGGACGAGAAATTATGTGCTGTAGTAACACTGCGGCGTAACTGTATAAACATCGTGAATTACTAACTAAAAGAAGTAGGTACCTAGGTATTATTCTATAATTCTATATTAAATCTGTACGAATAAATACGTAATTATTGTAAAAGTGTATGAAGCGACTCGATTTCTACGTTCCTCCCTCTACCTGCTGTCGTTTTACGTTTAGCTTACACAACAAAGAAAGTTAAACACGTACGGGGCAAAGTAACTTTCGCTATTTGTATCATTCACACTTATAACTTACATTTACTTACAATTACAAGAACCGAAGAATGAATTATTACTTATTTATGGATTAGAGTACAACAGATAACTTATCAGTAAAATATAAACGCACACGTGAATACGATACACGTGACTTACTCGTATTGATATTATTTTCAAGTTCGCTGCGAGCAAACACAGAATCCAATAACGACTAATGACGGAAAGTCCTTCGAAGAACATAGCAAAATAAACTAGTTCCGTATTGACTTCAACAACCAAAATAGCTCACCTAGCTAAGGCCATTATACGTTGGTATAATCCAATTTTCCAAAGTAGGGGCACCACTTCGACAACACAATATCACTACAGGAGATATAACAGAAAAATGTAAAAGCGTCACTAAAACCGAATAACTTCGGTGTGCGAGTGCGTATCACGTTTGACAGTTTCACTTCACCGCATGGTTATTGGTTTAAATGGAAAAAGTTAACAGCCGTCCGTTCGCGTCGAGGAGTGACGGGCGACTAGTCGGCGGACGCGGACGGTGATTGCGATGCGATCGCGTGTGTGCGAGTTGTACGACGTGCCGCGTGCGGCGTGACGCCGGCTGCACATAGCGCTCCTCTTGTGTAGAGAGGACGAGGAGCGAGGGGCCGTGCCGTGAGCCGCGAGGGCGGAGCGCCCGGCGCCCGCAGGACAGCTTTGCACGCCGGAACCCTTTCTCTAATAATTTTCATTGTACCGGTGAAAGCTTTTGCATCAAGCTTGCTACAGTTACTAGTAACCGAAGCTGATTCTAATTGCCCCACAATCACTTAAGCGTATTACCAACTAAATAATGGAAATATAATTAACGCCAATATAATTTTGAACCTAAGGAAATAATTAAGGATATAAGGATGACAAACATCTACTGGAGTTGTAAAAAGGTTCATTCAAAGGTTCATTTCAACAAAGAGAATCAATAGGTAAGAAAAATAAGCTTCTGAAATCAATATACCTAGCATTTCTTAACATTTAAAGTTAATATACAAGGCAAGTAAGACAGAAATAAAGTGGTGAATATTTATCTCCCAACTGAATCTTTATTTTCCTCGATAGTTACATAATGCGTTTTAAGTGAAATCTATTCTAATCGAAAGTTAAAGGAACTAAATAAACAATGCAGATTTCATAAAAACTATAACGTAAACAAGGCTTATCCAAAAACGATTTCGGTACGCCTGTTAAGAACTAGAAAGTCTTAAGTTTTTAGGTATCCATTTTGTTAGTATCATTCTTTCTTGTTACACAATTTTATCGCAATTATAAGTACAAAAAAGTTACATTTCGATAATATTAAGACTTGGTATATGTATGGTATGGATCTAAATAAATACATAATTTTTTAGAGATTTCATTATAAACATTCTAACAATAACGCGTTCCAGGAAGTTCCCCTCAACTTTTACATTAGGGTCCGTTCAGTCAAAGTAGGGCTTAGCTACGATGGACACTACTCTACAAGGGGAGATAAAATGACCCACACATAAAATTTAGAATTATGTTGTCAATGATCATAAATTTATTTTCGAATATACTACAATTGTTAAGTTTTTCATATTTCTATATTTAGTATTACACAATTGTAGGGTACCTATCCACTGTGAAATAATTATAATTTTTAAGATAACATAAAAAATCGTCAGCAATCATTTTTGACTTTCATTTTTAAGATATAATTGAAACTTGTCAGCAATCTTCTTAGGCTCTACAATCGTTTTTGAGATAACAATGGAACTCGTCAGCAATGCTCTTTAACTCTATCATCATTTTTAGAATAAAATCGAAACCGATCAGAAGTCGTAGTTGACTAGCATCAGCTAGTCCTTTGACTCTACAATCATTTATGAGATAACATTGGAACTCGTAAGAAATCTTTGACTCTACCCTTATTTTTAAGATAAATCGATACTCTTCAGCAATCTTCTTTGACTCTGCAATAGTTTCTAAAACAATCGAAACTCGGAATACACTGTTGTAAAGGTCTACATTGTATTCCTTGTATACCAAGATCAGTATCCACAGTGAAGACACACGTGTCTCCAGAGGCCAAGATTTCGTAACAATCAAGTTAAAATAGAGCCAAATATACGGAACAAAGTATCCTTTTTTGTTCCGTAATAAAATAAAATCGGTCCACACATTCAAAAGGTATCGCTGAAAAAATATTTGAAAAACGACGAATAGAAACTTACTTCTGTTGAAGACGGTTAAAAATGAAGTAAATAAATATGTACATAGTGCTTAGACGTCCATTTAATTTTCAGTTTGATACAAGTGCCATAGATTCGTTCGCACACACTTTCCACGATTAACTTTCTCATTTACTATCCGACTTGACCTTTCCTTTCTATAACGTTCACTTCAAATAAGGGTCAATTGACTTGGCAGCATCACCATACAGAAATCCTTAAAGGAAACAATTTGTTCTATTAAATATCAATCCGATGATTTATCTGGCAGAAGTACATTTTATAACAAATTTTCTACAAATTCAACGATTCGAATTTAGCTATTGATATAATTTATATGGCTGCAACCAGCGATGATGACACTGAATATTAGGGTAGGGATGTCTTACATGACAATGACGATATTGATACAATTATCCTAAGCTGCCATTTGGCATTATTGTCTCGAAGACTCGTTTATGGAGGCATAGCGCGTGCCGCGTCGCCTGGTGTGTTGATATTATTAACCTAATTAAAACAATTTATTCTACGGTAACATAAACAACCTGCCCTAAGCTGTAATGAATACTCTAGGTATATAAATAAATCTTTAAAACTAACTATGTACAAAACTAAACCTTTCGAAAGTGTAAATACCCCGTCTCATAAAATCTACGTACTAAGTACTCGTGACATATCCACAATATGCGAAGGTAGAAGACGTATAATGTTTATTACAACTATAATCAAGAGATCGCGACACGACGTCTGCATATTACTTTTATGCTAAGTAACTATTAATAGAGAGTAGTGCACTAGTCTGCTCTCGACTCTCGCGGTGTTCACCATCTGAGAAAGCTCCTATCGCTAGGTGAAAACCCTACGACATAGCAGCTGTCACGCATACTTTAAAGTACCTACCTACAGCTTTCAAAAACGGCCGGCCAAACTAAACAACTTCACTGTGAAAGTACGTAATAGGAAATATCTTTACATATTTTTTCCCTTCAGCTGCTTCATTTGAAGTTGAATTTTGTAATTATAATTAGATTTTTTAAATGAATTACGAATTTCTTCGCGAATCAGTTATAAAATGTAGGTATAATGTAAACTTCATGATTAAATTTTGAAACTAGGTATGGCTTAATTTAATTTAAAAATAGCACCTACATACATATCATTATACTATATGACATTGCAAATTAATTTTGTTTTTATTGACCATTACATGGTGACATACTATTTCGTTCAGAGATTTACATATTTTCTATTTAATCAACAAAATAAGCAAGCATTCAATAACATTGAATACAATATTAACTTTGAACAAAAAAGCGGAACGCTGCAGTGAAAGTGCATCACGGCTATTGTGCCTGCGCAGCATTCGGAGCATTTTTCAGAGCAGAGGAGAGAAACGTAAGAAAGCGCCAAAAAGCGGGAGAAGTAAAATTTGAAAGCGCTATACAATAGCGCGTTGTCGAAATTGGAAAGTTGAGTGGTGCGCGTTCATTGCGTAACAGCTCTTACGGGCCACGGCGGCGTGACGCTGACGAAAGGTACCGAGTGACGTCACCACACGAAAGTGCATCGGCCGCCGCCCCACCCGCCGTCGAAGCCGAGGGCGGCTGCACGTGCGTTGCAGCACTGCGCTTCCTGCATCGGAGGACTTTCTATTGGGAAACCGTCGCGCATCGCACCATGCACTAGCCTTCTCTCCAACTCACTATTGGGAAATTCGACACTAACGCGCAGCGACCACTAAACGAGAATCGAGATGCATCTAATTGAGCAACGGCATACTCTTTACTTTGAGCTTACACAATGTTAGAAGACATTCGGATTTGATGAGATTTATATACCTAGATTTGTGTTTTTAAAATTACTGAGTCAAAGTTTGAATGTTCTGGAAGTCAGTACAACATAATAATAAATTAATCTAAACAATTTGCAATAGGTATACCAGAAAGAAGGCATGATCTGTAAATTACCACTGTTCTTTGTTAATTATAACTCCAGAAATAACAAAGCAACTACGTCAAAAACCTTAGACAGAATAATCTATACATATTATAAAATGACTAGCGACCCGCCCCGGCTTCGCACGGTTGCAATGCTGATACTAAATACACTACAGAAAAACTGTGAACGTTTATACATA